>OX352761.1:21419776-21590525 GCA_947095585.1 Nephrocerus scutellatus
CAAACGATCATGCTGTTTGAAGGCTGGTATGGAACGGTGTGACATCCTGCTTTAACCATTCCATTCGATTTAAATACAAATGTGCCATCTCTGGACAGATATTCAGATGAAAGCGATGTAAGCTATACGTAGACTTCAAAAGAGTAAGCTCTGTCATGATAGAAACAAGAATGAGCATGGAATCATAATCCGAGAGGTTTTGGGACAAATTCTTTCGCTTCACATGCCTGTGAGAATGTGATGCTCTACTATACTGTACTGCTCTGTACCCTTTATAATGTTTAATAGAGGATATAAAAGCCGTTTTTATGAATTCTATCCCCTTCGATGCTATCCGGTGTTTTAGAATCTCAAAACAAAAGGCTTCTCCATTTCATTTGAAAACCTACCTTTGTTGAATTTTTTAAAATTTTCAATACTTGTCAGGAATGATTCACAAAATCATGAAACTTTTATCTTCAACAGAATAAAACGGATTTATTTAGCTCACTTTGGTTCATGATCTTTTGTATTAAAAAAAACCAACCCATATCCCACTTATTGATCATCGCTCTGGTGGCAGCCTAGTTGACACCACAGTAGGGTTTCAGTCCTAAGAACGCAGATTCCAATCCAGCCCTCGCTAGGTTATCTGCATATTCGTTGCAATGATTAATGGAAAGCCGTTCTCTACTGCACCATTCTAAAATGTGAAGTAACGCACCTTGCATGACATTTGTAATGGTCGTGCTGTGCTTACCGCCAATTAAAATCACCATGCCTTCAGGATAGCAAATGACGATGTAGCCTGATCTATGTAGATCGGCTAGAAGGATGTCTATGTCGAGTGACCACAGAACGGGAGGAAGACCACCTCCTTGCGGGCAGCCCTTAGCTGCAGTCACCGACACAGACACTCTCACTGTGGAGGAAGCGACTTTCAATGAGTCCATTGGTTGGTCGAGTCCTCGATAACTCTGCTACTGATTGCTCTTACTATTGAGTCGTAGCCAGAGTTATCGAAAGCACTGTCAATGTCAAGGAAAACACACAGAGCTATTTCTTTGAAACGAAAAGTTTGCTTCTATCTTTTTAACTAGATAGTGAAGGGCACCCTCTGTGCTTTTTCCTTTTCTGAAAGCATACTGACTTGAGTGTGGAGGCCTAGACGTATCTAGCCAGGCTCATATTAGAAACATCAATAAGTCTTTCCATAATTTTGAGAACAATTTATGTTAGACTTAAAGGTCTATATGATTTAGGCAGCTTGCTAGACCTATTGCCTGGTTTAGGGATAATATTACGTTTATCTTGTTCTACGGAATGTAACCGCAGTTGTAGCTGGCTCTAAATAAAGCAATCAAACCCGGCAGGATGAGATCAATTGCCCCCTGTAGGAGCGCTGGAAAATGCCCTAACCTTATTTGGACTAAATATTTTTCCCGATAAACTTGTTACCCTGCTGTTAATGCGGGTCCTATGGTTAGGAGCATAAGGGTATGTGTGTTAAACATAAGCAGACGAACCGGGAAAATTAACTTGAAGTAACGTTCTAATTGTGTCCTCACGGTCCGACGTGTAGTTACCATCGGTCTTTTTCAGTAAACCTACGCGATTTATCGGATTATTGACGAGTGCCTTGTGGGTTCGTGCCGCTACTGGCATATCAGCAATGTTTTCGACGCATTTCCTCCATGCATCTATTTGGATCGTCTGAATTCTTAGTTATATTCCGTAAGGGCAAACCTATATTCGTTCCAGCTCTTCATGCGTTGAAAAGCTTTTTTAACTTTTTTCCTGAGTTTGGCCAGCCGGTTATTCCACCAGGGAACCTTACGTTTGCTCAAACTGGTTTTGGGGACATAGCTGCCGTAGTAGGAGGTAAGCAACACAGCATTTAACTGATATGCTGCCTCATATACATAGGTCCCCTATAGACTCTATAGGAGCAGGTAGCATATCTATCTTGGTGAGGGCAAGTCCTCGATAAAGATTCCAGTCCATAGACTTGGGATCGTATCTGGAAGAAGAATGTGCCAATATGGCTGAAAGGTCAAACCTGGTGTGTGGCACATACACCTGGAGAATAGTCAACAGTTTTAAAGAGAAATGCTTGCTATCTTACAAGTTGCTACCTCTGCTGTCTCGGACAGGACACGCACGCTTATCTGGGTTTCGGGTCATATAGGAATATGATACACTTGCAAGTATCGAAATTCGAACTTGCCAACAAATAATAATCCAAATGTATTGCCAGTGTAAATATTATTGAGAGCCCGAAAGACGAAGCAGAAGAAAAAAAAACAGTTCTTTCGGTAATAACTCTTAATTATGACTTTAGACTCAATCCATATGACGAGCTGAAATGCTCAGCTTTACTATCTTAACTCCTAATCAAAACTTGAGACTGAATTACAACTATCAATATGGTGAGCTGAGAAGCTCCGCTTTACTTTCTTATACAAGACACCAACTGATGGCTCACTTTTTATAATTGCCTAGTAGTATAGTTGTAATGGATTTTAAAACTTTTTTTTCTCGATTTAATCAACAATGTTGGTTGTTTGTAAAAAAAACGATTTTTTTTTTAAACCTGTGGTGTATTGGAGAAGCAAAGAGAAATTACAAACGTACAATCATGAAAAAGCTACTTATAACTCGATAGCAACTCTGCGGTACACCTTTAGTGACGGTTACCAGAAATATCTGATAATTAACAGAAAAATCTCTAAACTTGCAACAATATATTTTTATTGCATTTGAACGTGACCTTCAACCAGTCACTTTTGCAAATCTAAATAGCTGCTACTTGTATAAGATATAAGATGAACTGTTAAAGGCGTCAAATCTTGATGACTGATGAATGATTGTGCATTTCAGACGAAGATTAACCTTTCCCCTAGATTCGCTTAATAAATTAATAAAATTCAATCTCGACTCCTCTTCTCCGGCTTTGAGTTTTCTGTGAAATATAATCTCACAGCATGATGATTTCCAAATGAATTTGTATCTATGAATTTTACAACACTAACATACTCGTTCGTAGCTTCTCGCTAAACAAAGTCATAAATATTAATCGAATCAGAAGACGCAGCCTACGATTGAAGAAAGATACAGCCAGCATTTTTAATTTCAACGTGCATCTTGAATGGAGGTTTTACATGATTATCCTTTTTACAAAACTTCATTTATATGAGTTTACATAATACACAAATATTATTTTGTTTTACGTATTTGAAATTCATGTTTTTTTGATAATCTTGACTATTTGTTTGTGTCATCATGGCGAAGGCTTGTGTTAAAGTCGACCTTAAGTGTTAAGAGTTAAGTGTTGAATATGTCATGATAAATTAAATGCTTTTATATTAACTTGCCTGTGTCTGTCTGTCGGTTTATTTGTCATTCTGACCCACACGTTTTTCATTCTAATGCTGTGAGTTGACGGTCTCGTACGCGTTCTTGTGGAAGACTTTTCGGGGAGGGGCTTGATCTTGAGAAGGGTTCTTGAGGGAGGTGTTTTTTTTTTTTTTTTTATAATCAGAAATCTATGCATATATCTATCCTTCTATACTAATATTTTAATGAGGAAAAGTTAGTTTGTGTGTAGGAGGTGATCTTCGAAACTACTAGACCGATTTAAAAAATTCTTTCACCAATATTTAGAATGGACTTTCAGGGTGAACATAGGCTATATATTAATAAAAGGACCACTCGTGGCGACCAATTTTGTAACTAAATATGTAACTAAAGTCGACAAAAAAAAAGGGTCGGGCATCATAATGACTATGTGTGCTGTGTGATGCGCTGTTCGCTGCGATGCTTTGTACGCACTCTAATCTATCTTATGTATAATTAATCTTATAATCTTATTTAATGTATAAAAATGAAACTTTGTCTGTGTATCTGTATGTCTGTTCACGCATAACTCGAAGACCGGTCAACCAATATAGCTAATAGAGCTTGTGATATAGTGGAGACATTTGGGCTGAATATTTCTATGGGGTAAGTGTGATAATGGTGTTAAGGGGGTTGACATGGTGTGACTTAAACCGAAGACCGTGCATTTTTTTTTGTATATAAACTTATTACCAAGGGAATCCTCCAACACTAAATGGTACTCACTTAGTTTTTTCTGATAAAGCAAGATTTCTGGGGACAATCTTGGACAGGAAACTGAGCTGGAAACCTAATATAATAGAAAGAGTTAATAAAGCTAACATTGCTTAATACTCGTGCAAGAATGCCATTGGTAAAAAATGGGGTTTGAAACCAAAGCTGGTACACTGGCTTTACGCGTCGGTAGTGAGACCAATACTACTGTATGGGGTAAGCGTATGGTGGCCAGCTATAAAACCACGTATACAAGTATATTGGGGAAGGTACAAAGAGCGGCCTGCATGCTTATAAGCGGGGCGCTGAGATCTACACCAACTCGCACTCTAGAGGTTATGCTCCACCTTATCCCACTAGACATATTTGGCAAACAGAAAACGGCAATTACGGCTACTCGACTGTTAGCTGTCAATCAGTGGAGAAGTCTTCAGAAAGGACACTCCACCGTAACTAAATCGCTAAAGCAGAAGCTGACGAAACTGGATTACATAACACCAATGTTATGCTTTCAAAAAGGTTTTCGGACCACAATACCCTCCAGAGAAGACTGGAAGAGTGGATCCGTAACCGATAACGAAACAATACAGTTTTTCGCGGATGGCTCTAAGCTAGACGGTAAAGTAGGAGCAGGAGTCTTCTGTGACAAGCTGAAAGTAAGCATCTCTGTCCGTTTATCTGATCGCTGCAGCGTATACCAGGCCGAGGTGATAGCGATTGAAGAGGTCATGAGCTAGCTGAAGCATAATGTATTATCCTCAAAGAAGATTAACATTTATGTGGACAGTCAAGCGGCCATTAAATCGTTGGAGGCGGTCTCACTAAAATCTAAGGTGGCGTTGAGCTGTCACTCCTCTCTTAACGAGATGAGTGAGCAGTTCAATATAAGGATCATACGAGTCCCGGGCCACACGGATGTCGAGGGGAACTGCAGGGCGGACGAGTTAGCTAGACGTGGTACGACTCTCCACCTGCTACCGGAAAGGGCGGAGGTGGGGAGTCCTATCGCGACACTAAAACTTGAGCTTCGGAAAGAGGCAGAAACAATAACAAATGTTAGGTTGGAAAACACCGACACTTGCAATATTTCAAGACAGGTCTGGCCGAAGCTGGACTTGAAGCGCTCAACTGCGCTTATTTCCCTACAAAGACATGAACTAAAAACGGTTGTAGGGATAATGACAGGCAACTGCCTTCTAGGGAAACACGCGAGAAGGATGGGTGTCGAATATAATGACTTCTGCTGAGGTTGCTTGGACGAGGAGGAGGAAGAGACCATAGAGCATCTTCTTTGCTCATGTCCGGCACTAATGCACAGAAGGCACAAACACTTGGGTAAGCGGATAATGAATAACCTATCAGATCTCGAAAACGGCAAAGTGCGAGATATACTCCGATTCATTAAGAGCTCTGAATGGATCTTCTGAAAAGGGGAAAGGTGTAAGATCCTGTGGTAACACAAAGGACCGCATTAGCTGCCACCGCAACCTAACCTAACCTAACCTATTACCAAGGGACAACTCACTGAATGACTTGCGACACGGCAATAAGGTGGGCTATACCCTTCATTGAAATTAAAATTAAAATTAACATAATAATAATAATAATAATAATAGTGCTGTTATAATTGGCGAGGGGGATCTCAAGGTGGGTCTTTAGGTGTCTTGGTGGTCAGTTGGTGGAGGGTAGTATGGTGGGGCAGCCAGGCAACGCTGGCTATTTCAGCTAGTTCATATATAGAGAGGTAAGTTTCTTTGCACTTTCAATTGAATACACTAATCTTGAAAAGCACTGGAACAATTTTGATCAGGTTTTACCATTGTACAGAGTTATAGGCTAAAGTCATTAGGGTCATTGTTGGGTAGGTGGGAAAGTCAGTGGTTGGTTGTTAGTGCGGTTGCAGGGAGAGCCTGATTCACACTGTTACCGGAGACAGGTTCTGTTTGTTGAGATGTTATTTCAAGCTTCAGTGGCTCGAAAGAAACCCACTAGCATTCTGAGACGTTCCTTACATACGGAAAGGACTTCTTTAAAGGATGTGGCTTGACTAGTCTTAGCCTTGCTAGTTTATTCGAAGTTTCGGTGCCACCAATTAATTATGGTCTGGCACACAGCCTATTTTCACCTTGTTATGCCTGCCATGTGACTGCAGGGCTTCAAAGCAGTATCCGACCGCCACGAGTTCTCCGAGTAGGAATTCAGAGCTGTCAGAGCCGTCTTACTGTCTGCAATAATAGTGATTAAAGCGCCCTTCATGCATTAGATCTGGGTTAATCTTTGCGCAGACCTCTATGATGGGGATTAGATATTTACTCAGTAGTATTGATATATGGCAGGCGACCTTAAAGATCTATTGTATGTTATGGTTTGTTTATTCTAAGAGAGTACCACCTTTCCATATTTCATATTTCCTTGTTAAAGATTCGTCTCCTTAACCAAAGTAATGCTGGGTATTCACAGAAAATATGTTCGGATGACTCTTCCGGGCAGAACCTACATTCTGTCTCTGAGCCCAAACCAATTATGTTAAGGTGATATCGCAGGCTACAATGACCTGTTAGAAAATTCACCAGCTTCCTTCTTATTAAAATTAAGGATTTAATTGTAGGAAAATGGCCTGAATAATTTTTTGGATTGCCTATGCCCCGGGACGCTTTCCCACTGGGCCAGACGATGTTTGTGTTCCCAACAATTTATCAGTGCTGTGGCGGCAGCCCAGTTCGGAGCCAGTCCTAGCTAGTACATCTGCAGATTCATTGCCTGCAATTTCCTGATGACCAGGGACCCAACCGAGTTTGACTTTTGTTGTGTCTGTCAAGAGATTTCAGTGTATTGTAACAGTTTTTGACTGATTGTGAATCCATTAAATTGGTCGACAGCGCTTTAAGTGCCGCCTGGTGATCCACATAACCACCCGGTTTGTACCCGTATTCTAGTTGCAGCTTAATATCGCATCTTCCTAAAGAAGATTTGCTGGGGTGAAAGCCCTACAACAGCTTCTAGTGCTGTCGTAGGGCAGGTGCGCATGGCACCCGTTACCTACCTAGACAGTAAATTCTTTTTAACTTCTAAAGGCTAGTTGCCGTTGTCCCGGCCACCAAACGATGCCCGCGTACGTGATAATAGGTCTCACCACCATTGTGTACTTTCAGTGTATCATTTTAGGATTAAGACTCCAAGTTCGGCCGTAGGGGCGTCTACTGTCCCACAAGGACCTTGTGGAATGTTCGATATGATCATTCCAGTTTAGCCGTTTATCAAGGATGACGTCGAGACATTAACTTTGCTGGAATAATCTAACGTAGTGCCTTTGATGAAGATAGGTGCCATATCGACCAGTCTTCTTTTCGTGAAAGACACTAGAACGGTTTTGCAAGGATTGATGGATAGTACTTCTCTGCTGAACCATTCTAAAACGTGTAGTGAAGCACTTTGTATGACACTAGTGATAGTCGTGCAGTGCCACTACTAATAAAAATCGCTAAATCGTCCGCATAATCAATGGCGATGTATTCTGATCTGTGAAGATCGACTAGAAGATTGTCAATGACTAGTGACCATAGAAGGGGAGAAAGCACTCCTCCTTGGGGACATCCCTTAACTGCAGTCATAGCCACTCCTCCGGATGAGGAAAGTTTCAAGCATGCCACTTATCCAATTATTGGTCGATTCTTCCATACCTCTGCTACTGATTGCACTTACAATAAAGTCGTATCCATTGTTATCGAAACCACCCTCAATGTCGAGGAAGGCACATAGGGCCACTTCCTTGGAAAGAAAAGTTCCTTCGAACCTATTCGTCCCAACTCTTCGTGCGCTTAACAGAGTTGAAGAGCTTTCTGACTTTCTTCATGCACAAGCTGGTTTTAGGGACACAGCTGTCATGATAGGAAGAGAGCAACACATCATTAAGTTGATATGCTGCCTCTTATTCTAATTCCCTAATTCCATGTGGACTTAATAGATGTGACAAGCATATCTACTTTAGAGAGGACAACTCCCCGATATAGATTTCAGTCCGTGGACTTTGGATCATATCTAGAGGAAGTATGTGCCAGTTTGCCAGGAAGGCGAAACCTGATGTGTTGATGGTCTGACAGCGAGGCTTCGTCGGACACATGGTAGTTTTCAATAAATTTGTAGATAAACGGACTGGCGAGATAAGCGCACACGATGTTCTGTGTTCCCCTCTCGGTCGGAATTTCAATCAGCAGGGCCACCATGTCTTTCGTTATGAATTCTTGAATAGGAATAAAGTTGATGTTCGTGCCGATCAAGCAGGTCGCCCTTGGCACTAGCTCCCCGCATTTATAGATGAACTAACTTCTCCCGTTCCGTAGACCTTTTATCTGTCCGCTAATAACCTAAGGCTCTTGGACGAGACCAAAGGTTATATTTTCCTTAGCGAACCGCTTGCTGAGGGAAGGGGTTGCAGGTTCGCCTGTAACACTCTAATGGAGCTCATTTGTCCTCCCTGGCTGCTGAAATTGAAGGGGCGGCTTTGGCAAAAGCAAAAGCACTCTCTCTATTCTTGGCATGTTTAAGTCGGCTTCTCTCTAGCGAGTTCAATTTAATGAATCCACCTCGGTGTTGCTGGATCCGTAGCCCATCTCATGCCTTCCCAATAGAAGAGCAACCGGATTTCCCCGAGATGACGCTACATACATCAACGATTGTGGATGCGTCCGAATCTGAAGTGGCTAATTCTACGTCCTCAGTTCTGATGCCCTCAAGAGTTACAAATGGGGCCCGTATGGCTACGCCATCTGAACTCTGGGTAGAGTTCGTCGGCCCAACAGCAGACCGAGCAGTTGAAGCCAACATGGGGTAGGCCATCGAGAGTTCAACAGCTTCTCTAGATACAGCGGTTGATGAGCTTTAAGATGCATCGATCTCATAATTATTAAAACTTAAATCAATAATGACCCACGAGTATCTGGGAGAGGAGGTCACCCATGACAGAGCCCGGTATGCCATAGAAAAACCAGTTGAAACCGAAGGTCGCCAGGCATTCAGAGTCCGCATACGACCGACTAGGCACCTTCTTAGCCATGCATCCATCGGCGTATGCTTTTCCACCGTGGATTGGGAATACCTTATACTGAGGATAGGACTATATAGTCCGTTGCCTCAAACCCTCTTCCTTTACCCGGGCTTGGGACCGGCATGCTAACCTAGTAGCAAGGCGGAAATCAGTGGTATTGATACTTTGGTATTGTGTCGAAAGACACTACTCTCCAGTCCAGCTATCATCTTAGATCCGTCAATATACCAAACCAAACATTTCGGGACCTGATTCGGTACACCATTACAGGACCATCTTTCGCGATCCCATATATCAATCGCAAATAACTTCTCAAAGGAATTTTCTCTTACCATTTTGTCAGAGACGATATAGATCATATCCGTTTTGTGGCGTTAATTAAGTTGTTCCAGGTGACCCACCATATCGCCGGGCTTGTTGGTATTCGTTAGCTGTAAAGTGATTGCACATCGGCCGAGCCCGACGATTGCATATAATATGACAGTTGCTGGGCACACATCTTCGAAATTTACTTTACTACAGTCGTTTTTTCAAGCAACTTCGGCCTCCAGACTATAGATGCGTATGTTATGATAGGTCTAACACACATGGTGTTCTTACCAGGTTTGTGTCTGTACTAAGCTAATATTAAATTCGTAAATATATAAAAGATTGGCGGTAAAAAACCTCGCCATCTCCACTATTTGATTCATTAAGTAGAGTGGACCTCTTAAGTATTCAGAATATCCCTAATGACTTTTCGATTTGCAAATATTGGGAACCGGTAAGCAATCGCTTTTGAGTACTGTATGCGGATTTTTCATCTGTTTTGTTTATATCCTTACAATGTATTTGAGAAATAATAAAACTTCCCAAATCCACGTTCAATACAATATATGGCAAAGTGTGATGGTTGCCTGGCTGTTTGGGTGTGTCAATGTATTTTGCAAGGAACAGCTGCTGTTGGCTGGCACGTACTATTTATTGCATGCAACTGCAATTTGTCTGCATTGTGTTCACCCCTAGTGGTAGACTAATATCAAATTTCACAAAATTTTCAATTTTTCATTCAAAGTTTTGTGCGCAGACTTTTTGCCATCACATAGGAGAACAGCGGCGCTTCTCGAACATTATAACCATTTATACGAGTTTGTAGATATTTATTTGCGAATATGAATTCGTAGAACGTGCCATGCATAATATTATTATGTATGTTCATCGATATGTAGACATGTAGATATATGTAGATATGAAGAAGAGAAAAAGTCATTGATCCGTGACATTAGAAACCGCAAGCAAATTGCATAGAAATTTTAGAAAATATTTATGAGAAATGCGTGGAGCATGCACCGTCTAAACCAATTTAAAATAAATTATCTTTAAATATCGAATTTATCAACGATGACCTTTGGCCCACGGAAAAGGACACGTTTTGGAACTTGGAACATTCGCACGCTCGTCAAAACAACAACGCTTGCACAATTAACAAAAGAATTTCGTAAATACCATCTAGAGATTCTTGGTCTTAGTGTGGTGAGATGGCCTGGAGTAGGGGAAAAACGAACATCTACCGGCGAGTTTCTAATTTTTTCGGGTAAGCATGCAGGGGAACACCATGCGAATGGAGTGGGATTTCTACTCTCTAAAGCCGCGAGAAGATCGTTACAGGACTGGCAAGCAATATCCGATAGAATTATTATTGGAAGTTTTAAATCTGCTGTTCGATAGATCGTGTCTGTTCAAGTTTACGCACCAACGAAACAAAACACCTCTGGAGAAAAAGACACGTTTTACTTGCGTCTAAATAATTCATTAGATCAACTACGGAAGAGTGACATCGTTATTTTGATGGGTGACCTTAACGCATAGGTAGGCAGCGACAACAGTGATTGGGAACATGTCATGGGAGAACACGGCCTTGGTTCTATGAATGACAATGGTGAAAGGTTTGCTGATCTATGTTCCCATCGCAACCTAATTATTGGAGGCACAATTGTTCCCCATAAAAACATCCACCTGGACCTCTCCTGATCACATGTACAACAACCAGATTGATCACATCGCTATAAGCCGCAAGTGGCGATCATCGTTGCTGGACGTTAGAACCCGAAGAACAGCCGACATCCACAGAGACCGCCACCTTGTGGTTGGCAGTGTGCGATTGAAGCTCGCGGTCCACTCAACCACACGAAGTCAAACAACGAGAAAGCCAGCTGTAGCAGCACTGAAAGACCCAGATGTGAAACTGCAATATGTAGGTGTCCCGCCCAATATGTAGGTATCCCGCGTACAACAGTCGCTCTCTCTGAGATACAGCCCCAAACCCTACGATCTATATGGGAGAAAACAGTAAATACGTATATGGAAGCAGGCTCAACCATTTTAGGTTATCCCGACAAAAATAGAAAAGAATGGATATCAGAAAGCACATGGAACACCATTTGTGAACGCCAATCCATCAAAGCAGTGTTAAACGTGGCCTCGGGTGCCGAGCGAAGCGCAAAAGCGTGGAAGTATAGGGATCTGGACCGGCAAGTTGGCCGTTCACCAGGAACGATAAACGAGCATGGCTAAGCGACATCGCAACACAAGCACAGCAAGCCGCTGATAGCAGACAATATATCACAGTATACCAACTCGCTCGTAAGCTCGCCAACAAGAACTACCCACATCAACTACCCTGTTAAGGCAATAGACGGCTCTTTCATCCTTATGGAGGAACAACAATTAAACCGCTGGACAGAGGATTTTAGGAATGTTTTGAAGTGTACTTCGCCAGGCACGTCCATCAACCCACATATGCACCCTAATAGGCTACTTAACATCAGCGTCGCTACTCCTTCGTTGGATGAGATAAAGACAACAATTCGTTCACTGCAATCAGGTAAAGCAGCAGGAAATGACAACATCTACGCAGAACTCCTTCAAGCCGACGTCGAGTTAACTACGCGAATATTGCATGCGATATATCAAGATATCTGTGAATCTGAATCCATTCCATCGTCGTTAAAAGAAGGCTTAATAGTCAAACTCCCCAAGAAAGGCGATTTGAGCAATTGGGAAAACTGGAGAGGAATTACCCTGCTAAACACCTTAAACAATGTGATCTCCTCTATAATAGCTAGGCGCTTATGGAATGTGTTATAGCCATATCTGTCTCCTATCAAAACTCACTAGAACTCCACGCTAACAAAGTGGGTTTAAAAATTAACGTCTCAAAAACAAAACTACTTCGCGTTAACGCTAGGGGAACATGTGATCTCTCGATTGACCGACATTAGATAGAGGAAGTCGATAAGTTTTGTTATTTGGGCAGCAAAAAATGGTTGTGCTGACTCGGATGTGTGCTCTCGTGTAAACAAGGTGCGACACTCCTATAGTATGCTAAATAATATCTGGAACTCCTCGCAAATCTTCCGGAATCTGAAGCTAAAGAACTTCAGATTTAACGTTCTCTCAGTACTCTTGTATGGCTGCGAAACGTGAAAAGTCACAGAGTCAATTGCGATGCGCCTTCAAGTCTTCGTCAACAAGTGCTTAAGGAGGATACTGAGCATAAGATGGCCGGACATTATCACCAATCAAGACTTGCGGAGAGTAACGCAGTAACGCAGCAGGAAGCAATCGCGATCACCATCAGACGACGAAAATGGAGCTGGATTGGCCACACTTTGAGAAAGCCAACGGACGACATTACGAAACTAGCGCTCGACTGGAATCCACAAGGAAGCCGTCAAGTTTGTCGCCCTAGCAAGACATGGTTAAGGACAATAGAATAGAAAGCAAAATCGCAGGGGACCAAGTGGCGTCTCTTGAAACCTCAGGCGATAAATCGAGTTCGTTGGCGGACGTTTGTAGAAGACCTATGCTCCCCCGCGGAGTAAAGGAAAGAAATCGATAAATTATGTCACAAACACACAGAAATATCCGATTGCTCGACGTGGTAACATAGGGTTATTGAAGATAAAGTTTAAAATTTGGAAACATTTTTACCTGCTTTGGGGATAAAAGGTGAAGGTGTTAAAGGTATGTACAGAGAAACAGCAGGGGGTGTCATCGAATTCCTTCTTTTCCTAATTTTTATATAATTTGGATAATACGAGATCTTTAGAGCAATAAATTAAATCCTGAAAAGGAGAAAATTTAAATTTAAAAAGGATCATTATGGTAGAAAATTAACATAAATTTGAAAACATTTTGAAAGTTTTGTGATTGCTGCTTTATTTGTTATGTGATGCTTCTCGAATAAGGTCGTTTGCTAATATGTGTGAATGAATTTCAAATATCGTTGATTTGCCCACTGGAGCTAAATTCTATCGACGATCACTTTTAGATGTCTTTTCATACTGTGCTCTTCGCGTTTTTCACTGAATGCGTTTTTAACCACATTTTCAACCAATTGTGCCCGTACATCCGCAATTGGTGTTGTTGGGTTAGTGGGCTGAGAAGTCTGGTGCACTGCGACCTAGAGATCTATTGTGCGTCCCAGATAATTACCACTTTATGTGATGGCTTAGTTCCTTTATGAATGCCATTACGTCTGCCAATTCGATCGAAATTGCATTCTGTCCTGGGACTGTGTGAGCCTTGAGGTGCGTAATTCTTTTCCGTGTGAGAGTCGGAAATAGACAGACCCGAAGAGCCAATTGACCCTGTAGTAAGAGTCCTTTAAGTTCTTCGCTATCTTTGGCGATGCTGAAACAGTCAGTTGGAGATAGTCATTTTCTCTATCTTTGCGAGAGAGATTCTTCCAGTCTGCGTTTCTAAGCACCTTATTTTGGACCCCCTGCTTATCTTTTCCTGCTGCTTTGTTTCCTGCAGTGGGGTTTGCTTGTGGGGGATTTCATCCTCCCGACGATCTTGATTTTGGCGTTGTCCAATGGTTTGAGACTTGGCACTGTTTTTGTAAGCCATTCAGCCGGGTCTACATCCGCGCAGTTTACATATAGTCAGCCGTTCTTAGGTCGGCATCCCAGAAAGTTTGGGCTGATTCCGTCAAGAGGGAGCTCTGCTACTGCGTCCATTATATAGTCTTGGATTTTGACATCTGTGCAGTCTCTAATTTGACAGCGGGAAAACATTGATCGGTAATAGCCAACCTGATTGCCTTCGCAATGTCGCTATAGTATAGCACTGTTCTTGACCCGCCTGCTGTCTCTTTTTGTTCTCCGCTATCTTTGGCGATGCTGAAACAGTCAGTTGGAGATAGTCATTGTCTCTATCTTTGCGAGAGAGATTCTTCCAGTTTGCGTTTCTAAGCACCTTATTTTGGAACACAGGAGTCTTCTTATCTTTTCGTTTGCTTCATTCCTGCAGTCTCTAATTTAACAGCGGGAAAACATTGGTTGGTAATAGCCAACCTGATTGCCTTCGCAATGTCGCTATAGTATAGCACTGTTCTTGACCCGCCTGCTGTCTCTTTTTCGCCTAGGACCGTTGGGGTCTTCAACCTCATGTAACCCATTGGCTATATACAGCGGTAGTAAGACCTTAAATAAAAAAAAGTAAACCCTGACAGAATAAGCAAAGTCTAAAGATCAGCTAGTCTATGCATGAGCGGAGCACTTCGTACATCCCCCTCCGCCGTATTGGACATTCTGTTCGACCTTACATCACTCGTCATTTACAAGCAAGCAAGTAGCTGCTAGTTCGGCTATTCGCCTTAATGCTATCTCCCGGTGGACTTGAAATGAAATCGGTCACTCCTCTATCCTCTATCTTCTCTCTATCCTGAATTTAGTCTATATCCTCCGCTCCTCTCCTCTGCATGGATGAGGAGGATCCTCTGATCCTGAATTTAGTCAGGATCCCAGACAACATAGACTACACCATTCTGCAACTCCATTTCAACAAAAACTTCCAGGTCACCTTCTCCTTCAGATCATTCTGGGACGAAGACGCCTATCTGGAAGATGAACACATTCATTTTTACACAGACGGTCAAAAACTGATGACAGAGTCGGCGGAGGTGTTTTCTAACAAAAGTTAAATCTTAGCCTCTCTTTCCGTCTTCCAAATCACTGTATTGTAACGGGTGTTTTTTAAAGAGGTTGCCGATTTTTTTTTTGAATAAAACACATATAAAATTATGAAATGACCAAAATTTTTTTTTATTTGGTAGATAATTTTTTGGCATTTAACATTTAAACACAATTTCTGGCATATGGCTACCACGACTATTTTTCACAAATGTCATTCTGGAGGTCCAATTTTCCAGCACTTTTTCAAGCATTTGAGGGCGTATGTCAGCAATGACACGTTGAATATTGGTTTCCAAAGCGTCAATCGATTGAGGTTTATCCACATAAACCAATGACTTCACGTATCCCCACAAAAAGTAATCGAGTGGCGTCAAATCGCACGAACGCGGAGGCCAATTCACCGGACCATTTCTCGAAATATTGTTGTCGTTGAAAGTTTCTTTCAATAAGTCGATTGTTTCACGTGCTGTATGGCAAGTGGCACCATCTTGTTGAAACCACATTTCATCCATATCCATATCTTCAAGATTTGACAACAAAAACTCATTTAACATGGTTCTGTATCGATTTCCATTCACGGTAACGCGTCGTCCTTCCTCATTTTTAAAGAAATATGGACCGATGATCCCACCAGCCCATAGACCGCACCAAACAGTACATTTATCAGGATGCATTGGTAATTCTTGAACGGCGTGTGGATTATCTTTGCTCCAAATGCGACAATTTTGTTTGTTGACGTATCCATTTAACAAAAAATGCGCCTCATCACTGAAGAGAATTTTACGGTAAAAAAATGGATCTTCGTTCAATTGATTTAACGACCAATCACTGAATTCACGGCGCAAACGATGGTCGTGTGGCTTTAATTCTTGCACCAATTGAATTTTGTATGGCACCAAACCCAAATCTTTACGTAAAATTTTCCATAAAGTCGATGGACAAAGTCCAATTTGCTGAGCACGACGACGAATCGATAAATTGTCGTTTACTTCGACACTGGCCTCAACGACAGCAATATTTTCTTCTGTACGAACTCTTCTCATTCTTGTCGGTGGCTTGGCATCCAAAAGAGTGAATGTAGACCGAAATTTGGTAATTACGTTCTTTATGGTGGTCTCTGACGGACGATTATGTGCACCATAAAATTCACGAAGTGCTCTATAAACATTTTTAATTGAACACTGATTTTGAAAATAAATTTCCACGATTTGAAAACGTTGTTCTGGAGTTAACCTATTCATAATGATTTGCCAAACAATACTGAGTAGAAATGCCACTTTGAGCTGTCAAAACAACTGTCATAAAATAAAACGACATCTATCGGAAAAACAAACCTCCGAAAAAAACACCCTTTATTATTTGTATTATGGCAATCAGGGAAGCCTTGTCATGGCTGAAGAGAAACATGATATCCGCTAAGGATATCTGTATATTCTCGGATAGCCAAGCTGCACTGAAATACCTGGAATCAGCCTACACAAGTTCAATTTTAGCCCTTAACTGCCGTTCATCTCTCGTGGAGATCTCGGAGCAGCTCAATATACACCTGTGCTGAGTGCTTGCGTACAGAGACATTCCGGGTAACTGTATGGCTGACGAACGCGCCAAGCAAGGAACTACACTACCCTTCTTACATGAACATGGCGTTCAAACTTTGCTTAGGGGTTTTATACAATAACAAGCAGGTTTCCGTCATATTTTAGAAGTGGTCAGAATCCTGAGTGAATGAGTCACAATACGAATTGTTTTTACAAATCTCATATTTTTATGAATTTTGCTAACTTTTTAAATAGTGGCGTCCTGAATAATTTGCAGGTCTGTTTTATATTTAAAGAAAACGAAAACCAGCTAATTTTGGAAGGTGTCGTACACGTTGGTCAGGGGGACTCAGCTACAAATATTATTTCCAAAAAAATGATGTTTTCATAAATTCTCCAGCACTTTTATGTAATAGCCTCCTGGGTTAATTTACTCTAAACTCGATTTTTTGGTGATCTTAAGAATCCTCTGAAAAGCTTGTATGATGTACAATTTAAAATATTTAACATTTTCATTTTTTGTGTAAATGTATATACGAGTATAAGATTTTAGGACCTTACGGAAAGAAAACTTTAATTCTAAATACTTTTGTTAGTTCCATTGCATTTAAATCTTTAATATCTCATGTAAACAATCCGTTGAACAAACCTCTTATTAATTAAACCGAGGCGGATCCATATTATTGTTGTTTCCGCAAGTCGCGACACAAACACAAAGTCACGTTGTTGAAAAGCGGCATACAATACACCGAGAAATCGTTTGAACGATAATTTATTTAAAAAAAACGGTCGTATGCAAATTAACCAACTGAGGGAGAATCACCGGCTGTGGAGTAGCTACTTAGACAGTTGGCGTCTTTGAAATTAAAATCAATCAGACAGTGAAGACAAACTGACTGTATTTTGGGTTTGGTTGAGATTTCTGTGTGTATGAATAATACCGACGAAATCGATGGGTAGCGGATCGCTGACAGGTATACCTGCCATTATCCACGGCTGGACAAACCACCTATAGATTTGTAATATTAGATGGCAATTTGGTTTTAAAGATCGAACAAGGAGATTATATAAGTTGTTAAGCCCTGCCCTACCTACCATATTCCTCTTGCATCAACGGTAAAAATTAAAAGTGATTTATGCTTGGTTTCCTTTGCTTTATTCATTTGTGATTGTCATTTGTTGTGACTTTATCAAATACTAACTGTTAACCCCGATGTTACCTGGGATCCCCCCAACCACCTTCAAGAGATATCAAAACCTGTCAAAAGTTAATATTAGTATAGAGTGTTTTTGCAAAAAAAAACCGCAGCTCACTCATACAAATGGGATAAAAATTAAAAACCACTTGTGTCACTTCATGTTCGACCAATTTACCTCAACTTGATATTATTTAACAATTTGTACGCTTTGTTCTTTTAATTAATTATCACCTTTTTGCATTATGTACGAATATATAATCAGTATTTATATCCATCCATCTCATTTCAGATTCCACCATCGTCAATTCACATTCGAATGAGGAGAAAATTAAGAAAGAGCTGGACACAATCGAATACATTGAAAAGTAAGTTGACTCGTACGGCTGTTTATACGCTCATTACTGCTGGAGCAATATTATGGGGGTCCAATTGAATTAGTAAAGAAAAATTTAAGAAAAACAATTGCAAATTTACCGACTCTGCATTGGTAGGCGTTTACTATAAGAGGCAAACTGCTTTCAATACAAAATACAATACAAATTCAATAGCCATACAAATTTTATAAAAATAAAGTACACGAATTTCTTCAAATTTTATACCTATGTGTATCTCCGATGGAAACACACTTTTTGTAAAAAAAATTGGGTTAATTTTTTAAAAAAAAAATTGTACGGGGCCTCAAGAACCCGGGGTCCGGGTTCTCCAAAAATTTTACAAAAAGTGTTGTCCATCGGGAATAAACATCTAAATAAAATTTGAAGAAATTTTTAAAAAATTTGTATGGGGCCCCAAACCGGGGGCCCGGGGTCTCCAAAAAAATTGATGTCTATCAAAGATGTATATAAAATTTGAAGAAAATTGGGTTAATTTGACAAATTTTAATGGGATCTCACGACCCCTGGGCCCGGGGTCATCAACATTTTCACAAAAAGTGTTGTCCATCGTAGATACACATGTATATAAAATTTGAAGAAAATCAGGCAAATTTTGTAAAATATTTGAATGGAAGCCCCCCGAGGCCCAGGGGTACCCAAATTTTAATGGAAGTGTTGTCATCGGAGATATGCATTTCAATAAAATCGGACTTTGGGAAGTGGGTTAAAAATTAATCGCAAGATTCCACGACAAACAAACCAAACACACGGACATGAGAAGTTAATATACAGGGTGTCCCAGAATTCGTGGTACAAACGAAGCATGGTGATAGCAGAGGTCATTTCCAACCAAAATAGCCAAATGAAGTTTTATCAAAAGTTATTCCATTTTTAGTATTTTTGGGTTAAATCGCATACGCCGCCGCCACTAAAAAATTAATTTAAAAAAAAAACCAACAGTTCTTTTGTTTATGTTTATTTTTTAATACGAACTGGAAGAGTGTGCCTTTCCAATAAAGTCATTTTTATAAACTTTATTATCTTCTGTCAAATTAAAACAACTTTTTGTTTCCCAAAATTTTTTGATTGATTTTTAAGTAGCTCTGGCGGAAAAACAATGTACTACAGAAAGTTGACCGACTATCAGAAAAACTTGCGACATTAATGCAGATTCTTTAATGGTATAACGCATAGGAATATTCAAAACAGAATGGTTTTTATCAATTGTTTTACAAAGTAAGTCATCTTTATTAAAGAATGCACTTTCGAGAGCTAAAATAAGCTGCGTTGTCAGAAATAAAGCAAAATTATAATTTTTATTTTATTTTAAATATTATAACAAGTGTTCGAAGTGTCCACCATTTGCCATAATACATAGTCGGCATCGTCGAATAAAATTTATTTTAATCCGTCGGAACGCCCGTTCGTTATTTTTAATAACATTTGTCTCTCCGAATATTCGTTGCCGCATCTCCTACTCACTCTGACTTTCTCGTTCATAGACCAGCTCTTTAAAATAACCCCACAGTAAAAAGTCTAAAGGATTTAGATCAGGAGACCGCGGTGGCCATTCCATAGTCCCTCCCCTTTCAATCCAGCGATCTTTATAATTGATGTTGAGGTGCTGCCGCACGATTTGAGCATAGTGAGGAGGGGCACCATCGTGCTGCAGCCACATATTTCGACGTGTTTGTAACGATAATTCACCAAGTAAACCATTCAAGTCATTTTGTAGGAAACTTAGATAGACCGGCCCGGTGATCCGACGTGGTAGTTCAAATGGACCAATCAATTTTGCATCAACTATTCCCACCCACATGTTTACTCCAAATAGATGTTGAAATTTACTACGCCACACAACTTTTTGATTTACACGGGCCCAATAATGCAAATTTTGGATGTTGAATACTCCCACCCTTTTAAAGCACGCTTCATCGCTCCATAAAATGTTGTTTAAAAAATTGCGGATTTTATTAGTTTGCGACGCAGCATTTCTCGACAAAATGTCAACCTTTTTCATGATCAGCGGTTAAAAGGTCTTGTACACGTTGCACGTAATAAGGGTGCAACTGACTCCTTTTCATAATTCGATGCACCGTGGACCGTGGCACTCCCGAGCGTTTTGATAAACGACGAACACTTGTCGATGGGTCGTCTGTCACCATTTCAATTATTCTATCAAACTGCCTAGATCTTCCAGCTGTCCTTCGATGTCCAGGAATTTCGCTAATATTTAAAAAAAAAATTATAATTTTGCTTTATTTCTGACAACGCAGCTTATTTTAGCACTCGAAAGTGCATTCTTTAATAAACATGACTTACTTTGTAAAATAATTGATAATACCATTCTGTTTAGAATATTCCTATGAGTGTTACTATTTAAGAATCTGCATTAATGTCGTAAGTTTTCTGATAGTCGGTCAACTTTCTGTATTACATTGTTTTTCCGCCAGACCTACTTCAAAATCAATCAAAAAATTTTGGGAAACAAAAAGACATCACAAATCTATTGTTTTAATTTGACAGAAGATAATAAAGTTTATAAAAATGACTTTATTGGAAAGGCACACTCTTCCAGATCGTATTAAAAAATAAACATTGAAATCAAAAAAGTCTTTCCTGTACCACCTGGAGCGTCCAAAAAGTAAATTCCTCCAGTTCCATCAATTAACAAAAGAACTGTTGTTTTTTGTTTTTTAATTAATTTTTTATTGGCGGCGGCGTATGCGATTTTACCCAAAAATACTAAAAATTGAATAACTTTTGAACCTTCAACAATTCGATAAAACTTAATTTGGCTATTTTGGTTGGAAATGACCTCTGCTATCACCATGCTTCGTTTTTACCACGAATTCTGGGACATCCTGTAGAGAATTTAAAAAAAATGCGAAAGATAAATCGCAATGTACATACTCGTCCAAAAATAGGCACTAAATTTAGAATTGCATACTTTTAGGCTGTAAAATTAATTAGATTATTTCAAAGATTAACGGACAATAAGTTTAAATCATTATGTACTGGTCATAAATGTAGTCAAACCGGTTTGTCCGGTTTGTTTGTAGGTACATGATTGCACATGTAGTTTATTTTTAAAATATGACACATTACATATGAGTATAGTTAATTGTAAATATAGGAAGTTGCCACAATGTTCTGGTCTTTTCTCGATATATCTGTATATAAGATTGGAAGTTTTTCAATGAGTATGAATAGACAGTTTTTGCCGCAGAAGTTCAGTTCTTAGTTGAAATTCAACCAGTTAAGTTGGAAAAGTTCTTGCAAAGAGATAGTGCTACCACCTAAGAGAATTACAAGTATTGTTGTAATAAGTGTTTTTGTGTACATTTAAAGTAATCACCAGAATAAATTTGTGA
The DNA here is from genome assembly GCA_947095585.1 of Nephrocerus scutellatus. NCBI lineage: Eukaryota > Metazoa > Arthropoda > Insecta > Diptera > Pipunculidae > Nephrocerus > Nephrocerus scutellatus. Next base: position 21,441,355 of record OX352761.1, read on the forward strand.
ACTTATGTTATGTTTACTATTTGTTTAATAAAGATGTTCTTTATAAATTAATAAACTTGTATTGTGTTTTATTTACAAAATCATTTACGAACTCAAAAGCCTACATTTCGTTACAATACGTTTAAATCATATTCTTTAATTTAAGAATTCATATATAATGTCAATAGTTTAGGGTAAATTCAATTGAAAAATTTTATTTGGTTGCTTATTCCCTTCCATATCATATTAAAGGTCACTTATTTTATCTGCCAATAATGTTCTGCACATCATGGTAACGAAACCCGAGTAATGTAGTTCCGTCTCCAATTTTAGGCTGTCCTTATAGTCTGTGCGCCAAAATATCAAAATATTTTTCCACTAATAAAATATTTAAATATAAAATTATAGTTGTGTTTTGTTACTTAAGCTATTTATCTAAATTAAGTTAATTTCGTTTAATCAAAATTGAAGATAACGCTAAATTATCTACAAGTTGTTATAAATAACATGGAACAGCATTGCTAGACTAGTATACCCAGTATACTTAGCAAATAAAAAAATTAGAATGTATTGAGGAAAAGTTCACGTTATTGAGATGGTAGTGTAAAAATTTGTGAGTTCACATTATCGGGAAATTCACATATTCGTAGTTCACTTTTTCGAGGCATCATTGTTATAAATTTGATTACCTTTGAATGCACTAAACTAAAAAAAATACATTTCAAATATGTACATCATTACAAGCATGTACATTACACGTACTAAGAAGAAAGTAAAAGTATAAAATTTAAAATTTTAAATGCTTTTCATCCCTTCGCTATTTTATTACAAAACTGTTATCGAACAATAAAAATATGAACAGAACATAATATTTAAAGTAATTTTTACCATACCCGACACTTTTTTCGTGGATTCATTTGACTGCCAAGTGGGCAGTTGAAAGTGAAGGAAAACTCTTCGAAATTTTTCAATGCACCCAAAACTCTATACTTGTCCATGGCGTGATCGTCTGTCAGCTCTTCCCAGAAATGTTCCTCTTTATACCAAGCACAAAAAAGTTGAGCGAAACTAAGAAAGAATATCTGCTCATTGGTCATATCTTCTAGTCCTGGCATTGTTTCTGTACGCAAATAATCGCCGCTCATCTTAGATAAGCGTTTAATCACATTTCTATAGGATGCGAACGCTTCTCGAAGACCGCCGCTGTCAGCAATGTTTTCATCTTTGGTAGTCTTACCATTAATGTTTCGTTTAATTTCTGGCACAATATATGCATTGAAATGTTTGACGAAACAGCTCGAACGTTCATCGAATACCTTCCCAGACTCATTCGACCACCAGTGTCGATGTTCCGCAATACTGTCGTACATTGCACCTGTACTATCGAAACCATGTGTCAATTCGTGTCCCAGTAGATAACCCAAAGTTCCATATTTAACTGAATTCGGAAAGCTGCGATGATACACTGGCGGATGCAAAATACCCGCCATTATGTTTATCGAGTTATCCAGATTATAGTAGAATGCATTCACTTGTGCTGCATTTAAAATTTCCGTCGGTTTTGTGTTCTCATTTATTTCGTCCTCATGCAGGTGATAGAATCGTGTCATATATGTCCGAAATTTGGCTATTTTCAAATTATTCACAGCAAAGCTATCCGCCGCAGCTAAAGTCAAGTTGTTTACTTCTCGAATCAGTCGATCCATAAGGGGATCTTCAACTAGTCCGATTCTTGCTATAAGTGTCTTTTCTTTGAGTAATGCTTCTTTTTTAGTGGATTCATCCAGCCAATCAGAGGTATTCAATAGATGCCGTAGACTCTTCCTCAATTCTTCAACTATTTCGGCGACTTCCTGGCGAATGTCATCGCTGAAGTATTCTTTCAGGTACAAATGGCTCAGTAGAAAAGGCATAGAATCTGTGACGCGCGTTACACAATACTGTGAGTGATAGCTGGGTTTTTCCAATTTGGCATCCATATAATGCAGAAACTTTAATGCCAAGTAATTGGCCATTGCGGTTTTCCGTTTAGCAGCAATTTTATCTAATTTCACATAAAAGTAATTACAGGGACATTCACTAATTTCCGTGATGTTGAAGTCACTCTTTTGCCATGCGATCTCAAAATATTGGTTCCAGCTGGCAAATTTTGCACCATATTCTGCATCCATATTGGCGCAAGCAGTTGAATTGTTGAAAAACCTCTGTCCATCCTTAAGAATATCCCTCCAGAGATCAAAAATCTCTTCAATGACCTGCGAAGCTTTTGTCCTTTCGACGCCATATGCAGTCAGGTAATTGTGCATTTTTTTCTCATTAAATAAATAACCATTGGAGGTTTTGTTGGCAATACTGTCTGAATTGACAAGGTAGTCAAAACCTAAATCTGGTAGATCAAAATACGGTGGGAAGGGGTATTGAGGAATGATTTTCTCCTTTGCTAGTACTTCGGCTCCAAACTGAGCCAGATGGGCATTCATTTTGAACCAGCTAAAGTTTTCAGCATTCCACTCACTGTCTATCGCTGGAAATCCGCCAACACTTTGAACAACATCTAAATATTCGTCAACTTTACGCGTCGGATACAGTTCAGCAGACATACAGGATTTAAAAAAATGCTTTGCCACTTCTAACTCACTTGAATAATTGTTATTGTTGTCGGTGGAATTCTCCTGCCTATCGCTTTCTGTCAGTTGTATCTGAAGAAGTTTTTCAATGTTGTCAATAAGAATGTAAGAAATGTCCAAAAGATTACTGCGTTTGTGTGTCGCTTTGTGGTCGTCTATAACATTTTTCCAATTTCCACAAGCGTACTCGTAGAAATCGTCACACGGCTCAACAGATTTGTTCATGTAGGACTTCATTTTTGCAGCATATGCTAAGCGGAATAATTTTGCGGAGTTTATTTTTGTTTTGTTGGGAAGGATTTCATTGTCACTGATGTCAAAAATCGCTCTTTTGATATCCTGAAAAGTGTCGTTAGAAATTTCGTTTTCACTAATGTCGGGAATCACTGCACCAAAGATTTTGATTGCACACAAAAAAGTTACTACAATCACGACTACTAACACTTGCAAATACGAGTTCATTTTATTCAAGTAATGTAAACGATTCAGCTTAAATGAATTAGATTTAAGCGATGCGATGAAAATCACCCAAACAAAATATCTTGACTACTTGCTTTTGTTCCATTCACAATCTTAGTGTGCCACTAAAAAATTTACACAACTCGAAATGAACTTGATCCTCATCTTAAAAGATAATAAAACGATAACCCCTACATCGTATACAAAAAAATACAGTGCAGGCACCAACAATTGGTAAAAATTAATCAAAACAATTATTTAAAGAAATAACATAAGTATCGCAATAAGCTGTATGATGTATTGTGTTTGAACGCTAATAATTGTAGGTAGAAGTCTATAGCATGATGGGTCGTACGAGGGCGGCAGATTGATATAAGTACATTAGCATACTTTTAGCTTGATAGCTTTTTTAATTCTTGACCACTTCCGAATACCTTTGACACACTAGAAAACTTTAACTCCTATTCTTGGATAAATTTAAAAAAAAAACAGAACATTATAAATCGCTGTTTTTACCGAAGCCACGCTATAATTGCTTAAATATTATGCAGACACAGGGACATAAGTCCCAAGATAAAAAATTGGGACTTTTGTCCCACTGTCCCCGGGACATAAGTTCCAAAAGATGTCAAATCGAATACGGGACTTATGTCCCACCCCATTACGACATAAGTAAAAAAAAATGTTGGGACTAATGTCCCACATAACATATTTTTTTTATAAGGAGCTATTTAATGTAATGTTTCATTCATCATCATCATATTTGGCTCTACAACCGGGGTCCGGTCCTGGCCTCCCGAATGTTTCATTACATTACATAAATTGACTCCTTATAAAAAATTGTTTTTTTAATGAAAATTTGGGACTTATATCCCATCTTCGACCAATTTTTTTTCCCGATCAGTCCCGATCAGTTGGGACATAAGTCCCTTATTCGATTTGTCTTCTGTCCTATTTAAGTGAGCCATAACTCCCAAAAGTAAATATTGGGACTTCTGTACTTGCGCTTATTATGCATAGGTTAGAGTGAGTGCTTATGTATTACCCCTCCAGCTGTTAACATAGGCGTCGGCAGGATTAATTGCAGGGGTTGCAACTATATAATACAATTTATATTATTACGAAATTTAGGATTTCTTAAAGGACAAGCTTATTAATTAACAAATGACAACTTTATTTAATAAAAAGTAAAAGAATAACAAAGGTTTTGCAAATTACACTGGTGATTACATTCTATGCACACAAAAACACTTATCACAACAACATTTGTTGAAGTTCTATCTGTTTGCAAGAACTTTTCAACTGTTCTGGTTCAATTCCAAATAACAATTGAACTCTCGAATGCCGCATGTTTATAGTATATCAAAAGCGTCGCAAAGATTCTGCTCTTTTCTGCTGTCTATTCGAACAACCTAGAGTGCGCTAGATTACTTCGGTAAGCTCCTTATTTACAATTCACCATACTAGCAAGCAGATATAAGTCATCCATCGTGAATAAATTCTATGTACACACTTCATGCGTATATCTGTTATACACAATTGATTCGTCTTCCAAGCCAGGGGATGCACTTGCACCCCGCTATTGATGGCTGTCAAATATTATTTGTTCAACTAATCAAAATTTTCCATCAACTGGGCTAAACGAGTTAAGTAACTAGTTTAGTAAAAATAAAACGAGAAAAGGGATTTGAACCAGTTTAAGTATGCCAGTGTGTCAAGGGTATAAGATTCCCTCAACCCTTCAAAATATGAGTTATCTCACAACCATAAATCTCTTTCTCCACTGGATTAACTTTTCAAATTCGGGAACAAAAAATAACCGCCGGAGCTAAATCTCGAGATGGATGAGAAAGTACTTCGAAGCCTTAATCAAACTTTTTTTTAAGTTCTCGATATTAACATTGCATGTCCTTGTGTTTGTTTGTTTGTTTGTTTGTTTGTTTGTTTGTTTGTTTGTTTGTTTGTTTGTTTGTTTGTTTGTTTGTTTGTTTGTTTGTTTGTTTGTTTGTTTGTTTGTTTGTTTGTTTGTTTGTTTGTTTGTTTGTTTGTTTGTTTGTTTGTTTGTTTGTTTGTTTGTTTGTTTGTTTGTTTGTTTGTTTGTTTGTTTGTTTGTTTGTTTGTTTGTTTGTGTGTTTGTTTGTTTGTTTGTTTGTTTGTTTGTTTGTTTGCCGTGAAATCTTGCGATAAATTTTTAATCCACTTCCAAAAGCCCGTTTTCATTGAAACTTTGCGCACATGTACATTTCCGGTGACAACACTTTATAATAAAATTTAAATATTAATATAGTTTTTTGAAAAATTTACCCGATTTTCTTCAAATAATATACACATGTGTAACTCCGATGCTCAATCTTTTTTTTTGGTAAAAAAGAAGATTTTTACTTTTTGTAAAAATTTAAGCACAATAAAATTTTTAAATAGAATTTTTTTTAAATAATTCACCCGATTTTCTTCTGATTTTATGCATATGTGGTAGTGATCGAGCGATTTTATTCAAATTGTATGCACACGTATTTAATCCAATGGACAACACTTTTTGTAAAAATTAGGAAGTGGCCCCAGGGCTCGGCCCTTATCGAGTTGTTAACTTGTTACCCGTTAACAAAAAGTGAAGTGATTAGTTTTTGACCTTTCACACGACCTGGAGAGCTGAAATTTTGTGAGCAGCTATATATTACACAGCATTTTTGATATTCGACGTATGATGCGTGTCGCGGGTCGTGTGTGGCGCGTGTAAAGCAACTGTGCAACTGGTATATATCAGCTTCCACCAGTCAGAATTTGATCAGACTAGTTTTTGAAACAATTGGTTAGAGCTTGGCTTCCGATGACGAAATTTGTGGCCGTGGCGTGTAACGCGTGGAATATGTGGCACGTGAAATATACGAAAATTCTTAAGTAGTAAACTCCAGTCGAGTGTCGGAGCTGAAGCGCATAATAATGGATTCAAAAATTATAAACAATGTAAATTGAATTTAATTTTGAAACACCGTATATGTATTAAGAGGTGTCAGCCTTTATATCTAAGTGCTTGTCAAAATTTTTGTTTTCCTCTATCTTTCATGTTAGTGAAAATGTGGTTAATTATTTGCTTGTTGCTAATTATTGCAAATGTAATCGGGATCATACCACTTAGCTCCCCTTTAATGGCAATTAACAGCCGCCGTACTCTTGCGCTTTATTAATTTTTGTCTCCTCATAAAATTCAGAGTCACACTAACTACAGCTAGTAATCGCTACTCGAACATACGAGTACCTTAACGTTCTCGTAAACCGGAAAACCATCCAACCATCAAAACGGAGAACACTTTTTGGGTTTCCCTGTGCATACATATTCGGCTAATGTAGCATTGTTGCACTCTGTGGTATACCTCTGTTTCCCAAGCTGAGTTCAACCCGCTTCATGGGTTAATTCAACCTGTATTTCTTGTATTGTCTTGTATTTAATTTCTAATTACATGCGCGTTAATGTGAAATTGATCGTTTGACGTCGCCGACGAATTGTCTGACTCACTCTTCAAGTGTAAAAAAACTGACGCTAATTGTTGTTGTGAATCAACTGATCTTTAGCATTTACCACAGTGGGATAGATGGTTTTCAAAACCGCACAGAATGTTCTCTTTTATTAATTGGACTTTTCTGGATTTTTTGTGAAACTTTTGGTGGTTTTGTAAGTTGCTGTTGAGGACCTTTCACCTCTCAAGTTGAGAATAAGTTTTTAATATGTCTGGTTGACTTGAAATATGATAAAGAATGAGATGTTTTAAGTAATTGATACGTTAAACAAAGTCCTTGTAGGATTTTTCATTTACCACTGTTTGACTAAGAAACAGGAAGCGAAACAAAGGACAGAATTTTGCAAACTGTTCAGACTCAATGCCATATTGATTTAATTTTTTTAGTACATCCTTGCATGTACTCGTACGACGTGGTGATTCTTGTATCAGAACCGCACCAGATCGTGATAAGCGAAGTCATGGAAAGGGCCCAGAGGAAAGTTTGCTCTTGGGCAACAAAACGTGGCTTGGAGTCAATTCAGTGAAAACTGAAATGATATTCTTTACCACAAAATCCAAAAATACAGACTTTTCTTTTTCCCAAACGCAATGGTCAAAGACTAGCACTTACCATCAAAGTCCCTCTCGTGTTTCTCGGTGTCATCTTGGGTAGAAAGTTCAGCTTAATGTCGAGCATCGAATTCAGTGCTAAGAAAGCATACGTTGCTCTTTATATCTGCAGTTAAAGCATTGGTAAGAAATGCTACTTCCAGCCAAAGCTGTTGTACCTCTAATCCTAACACAGCGCTAGTCTGGTTTCCGGCGATAAGCAAAAAATACAGTGCCAGTAAACTAAGCAGAATACGAAGATCAGCACAGGTGCTTTACGTTCATATACGTACCATCTTACACCTAGTACTCGTACCTCCAAATATATTTATCAAACACATTGCGACATGCTGTGCTGTACGGCTAAGATAATCTGTGTGGTTCGTCACCAGACCATATGGGTACTGAAATATACTGCAGACAGTACAGTAGGAGATATGAAATCATCTCTTATTGACTACTGCACACCTAAACTCAGCTTCAACTCCAATTTTGTTGTCAAGTTTTTGAGTAGAGAACATTGGAACGATCCCATTTTAGGTTACACATACACGTTGCAATGACGGGTGCAAGAGTAAGGATGGAGTCGGTGCATATCTATTCTCAAAAAGTCATACAGGCTTCCTCACTCAACTCATCATTCAGGCAGAGATTTTAGCGATAAGGGAGGCTTGTAGGGGCTTAGAACAAAGGACAGCACATGTAAGAGTAGACAGTCAATCTGCAATCAAAGCCGTTAAAACCGCAAAACTTGTTAGACAGCCACAAGAAAAACTGGCTTTAATAAGCCAATTGCTGCACATAACTAACCATCGTTTGGGTGCCAGGGTAAAGTGACATATTTGGTAATGAAAAAGCTGACCAATTGGCGAAGAAGGGCGTCAATGCGGACACCGACTTTATGGAAAGTGTCAGCTGTCCACTCACTTACGTCCGTCTAGGAACGAATTCTTTCTCTCCATACTACTATATTAAAACTAAACTAAACTAAACTACTATATAAAAATTTTACCAGGTTGGCATATCAAGAAAGGTTACCCTTTCTACAATAAAAAGAGAACCATGGAGTTATTCTACAAATCACGGAAGGATATTTCCAGAGTTGTACCAACAAATACTGGTAACTGGCGAGTTAAAAACCACGCAGCTAAACTGGGTATTTCACACAACACTTTTTGCCGGAGCTGTAAGGAGGCAATTTCCAAATGTGAATGTCTTGAAGAATTATGGCATGCAGTTTCTACTATTAAGTCCAATGCTATTGGACCTGAGAAGGTACCCATCAAATTCATTAAATTGATCTTTCACGTCAAATTCTTCACATTATTTATAGCGTGATGACTTCCTCGTTGTTTCCATTAGCTTGGAAGAGCTCGTGTTATTTCCATCACAAAAAAAATGGTAATTCTAATGTAATCAGTTATTTACTAACTTGAGGCCCATTAGCATCCTCCCGGGTCTATCCAAGGTTTGTGAGCGTCTTATCAAAGACCAATTAACAATATATCTCGAAAATGGATCCTTACTTAGCTAATTTCAGAGCGGCTTTAGGAAGTTTCACAATACTACCTCTACTATTATGGATATTACTAAGTTGGCTCGAAAGAATGGTAGGGTCACAGTTCTTATTCTTCTCGACTTCAGCAAAGCCTGAATGATCAGAACATTCTGTTATCCAAGCCACTGATAATAATCTCGAGATTAACCCCTCTAAGAGTCAGGCCAAGGCATTATATCGTTATCCAATCTATTACCTGCTTGATCCAATTATCCTTGGTGTGCCGTTCTCTCATAGTCTCAAGAGCCTGGTTTTCGTACTTGACGAGACTTTATCCTGGGATTGTCATGTCAATACTATCATTTCTAATGTCTGGGCTGTTTTACGTAAACTCTACTTGGTCGAGGATTTGCTTCCGTTGCAACTTCGTTGCAAATTATTCACCTTTTTAGTTGTGCCCTTCTTTACTTATGGTGCAGAATTATTTTCGGGAACTTCTATGACTAATATGCGCAGGTTGAATTCTGCTTTAATTCATCCATAAGGTTCATTTTCTCACTCAAATTTCTTGAAACTTAGAACTGTCGTATTTTTATTCAAAGTATTGTCGCGACGTAGTCCATCCTATGTATTTGCCCACTTCGTATTTGGTCAGTCTTTGATAACTAGGCTCCTCATTATTTCGATTCACACCTACAATATTATAGACACATCGTTTACTGGCAGGGCCCTTCGTTTATGGAATTCCTTACCACTTGCTGTCAGGGAGTCAAGGACCGTTTCGACATTTGCTTAACAATGCCGTGTTCTTTTCAACCAACTCTGGCTTGTTTCTAACTACCGATTGTTTGTTTGACAGTTGGATGCAGCTTTACCTTAATTTAATTTTCTTTTCGGTGCTTCAATTATTTGACATCGCTGATATAGTCGTCAATGGAATGTGCATTGTGCTCATTTACATTCATAGCAAATTTCCCTCACACGGATTACTCATCCGGTTGATGTGATGAGTTGTTAATTAGCTGTTAATTATTTTTATTTTTTAATTAAATTAATTGTTTTTCAAATTGAATTATATCAAATTATTATACATTGTAAAAAAGACATAAGTCTTAATGCATTTTTTGTAGTCTAGAGTTTAGAAAGAGCTTTCGGAGTACAGGATCATCGAACTGATCTCGTACTTGAACGCTTTAGGTTGGATTTAAAAACATGGTGGTGCAAAATTATAGTCGGCAAAAGTGCGCTTTAAAATTATGTTAGCACGTAACAAAGTGTTATGATAATTATAGTCGACAGAAAGCCCACTGTATCGTTATCACCTCGTGACAAAATTAAAGTCACCCGAAACGTAATTTTAAATATTTAACGTTAGTTAGGAGTTAAGCTTATATGTCATGTCATTTCAGTGAAAGAAAGTCGTAAAAATGTTTTCGGAAGATGAAGATTTTGATATTTTTGATTATTTGACTTAATGCGATTTTGAAGATGTAGAATTTTACTGCCGATATAGATTCGACAAAACCACTGTGCAGTTCCTGATTGACAATATTAATATAGAAGAACCTCTGAATAATCGTGGGATTACTTGTAGCGTTGCATTTTTTTTCTTGTTTGGTGATGCAGGATATCCATGTTCCAATGTATTAATAACGCCGGTCAGGAATCCATCTAATCAACAAGAACACCGTTATAATAACAGTCATACTTCAACAACAAGCCGGATCGAATGTCTCAATGGCCAACTGAAGTCTAAATTTCGATCACTTTTAGACCGACTGCGAGTGGACCTAGATACGGCGAAGAACGTTATTGTTGCCGTTGCCGTGCTGTACCACATACCCAAGGAGAGGAATATTCAATTTGTTGAAGAAGAAACAGCTCCATCGAGTCTTCCGGCGCAATTAGATAACATCAACGAACCTGCAGAAGCATCTGGAATAGCATTCCGAAGCAGTTTCATAAACCAGTACTTTAAATAAAAAAATTGTAATATACATAGGAACACATATCATTTTGAAAGGAACACATATCATTTTAAAAAGGAACACATCATAAATTAATTAAAAAGGCTCTTGGTTGCAGTTGCACGAACTTTGCTGCTTAGATTTCAGAGCCTTCAGTCTCTTGTTGTGGAACACCTTTCGCTGAGCAATGTCCAGCGTATGAATTTCTCTTGCACGTTCAGTATCTTCCTTGGATTTTAAAAGTACCTTTTCTGCGTGACGCACTTGCAACAAGTGAAGTTCAGCTGCTTGGGAAGTGGCTTCTTGAATTTACATTTCACGTGCCGACATTACCTGGTACTTTGTTATAGGTTTTTTTTTTGGCAATTGTCTTAGCCTCTGCAGCACATCTTTTGCCGGAGGTAGTGTGGGAGTAGATGGATAGGTAGCTGCAACAGTAGATTGAGCTACAGATGCCATAGTGCTATCGATCATGGCTGTTTCGCTTGGGCTAGTGGGACTTGCTGCGATTGTGCCTGTTGAAATTAACACAGGAATGTTGGTGGAGGTGATTGGATAGTTTACGACAGTAATGGAAATTGACTGGTCCAGGCTATCGCTATCAATTAATATGGTGTCCTCTTCCAGTTCATCTCGTATCATTGCCTGTACTAGAATATCCGTAGCGTCGGAAACTGGAACAGGCACCATGTTTCCCGTCGCTTTGATAGCTTTATTAGTAGCTGTTTTCGCTTTTTTTTTGCAGATATCTTCATTCTGGTCCATTGCTGCCCCATTTTATCAGCGCTTTTGATGTATCCAGCAGCAAACATGCCGATTATGATTGCCTCTCAGGCACCCTTCTTATTGTTAATCAGTGTGTTTGATTGAAAATTCTTATAGGTACGTTGTAAAGTAGAAATCAGTTAGCGGCGGGTTAAATAGTGACTATTTTTGACAAAAAGTTAAAGCATGCTTTTAAGTTTAAAGTTGCGTATAACTAGTTCGGAGTTTAACTCTTAAACTGGAGTTGAATATAATTTTGCGCTATTGAATACAACTTTCATATGACTTCCGAGGACTGACGCACTCATGCCGCTAATTGGAACTCTCGCGCGAGTAATTGATTCTGGAATTGAAACAGTGATGTGTCCAGAGCAAGAATTTTCTTAGCGATCTTCTTCTCTTAAACTAAACTTAAACGAAGTTTCCTTTTGAATAAGATAAGATAAAGCACTGAATACTGAATATTTATAAAAGCTACGCTTACTTTTAAGAGACGATAATGATGGTGCTTTCGGTTGGGTTAATAAGGGTCGTATAATTTAGTCGGTGGTGTGTCTATGCTTGGAATAGATCAAAACTTATCGACTCAGTTTAATTTGACAAGTGGAGCAAAATGGGAAACACATCCAGATGAGAAGCCTGTATATAAATAAAGGATGCCAGATGGCTTCGCATCATTCAAATACAATTTTTTTTAATGAACAAATAATTTTGCTAAGAACGTATAACTGAACAACACTTCAGGAAAACTTGAAAGGTTATTTTTTTTAATTAGTTGTATCACACTATCTCTGGGAAATGTGCAATGATCGTGTGAGATATATCAGCAAATAAGCAAATACAAATTGAATCCATCAATCAATCGTATCGTATGCAACTGAAAATCCTTTTTGATTGATAGCTCGAGAGCGACAGACACAACGTTTGCGTGTTTCATGCAACAAATGCAATTGCACGTGCACTTTATCTTCCAGCATAGTTTGCAGCATTAATCCAAAATGTTGACCAGCATGGAATTGATGAAAGAAGCAAGCTCTGTGCTAAGTCCATCAAAGTGGCAATTGGTAAAACTTTAATTGTGGTTTCACTTGAAACGAGGATTTGGCGAAAAGAGCGAAAAAAGAAATTACAAAGAGTCACCGCTAAGTCAAGCCGAGATGAGGAAGTACAGCAAATATTACCCAATACCGATGTTGAGTGGAAAACACTCAAGTATCTGCTTCTACTTGACTTCCATATCAACTTCATCTCTACTCACAAGTATTGATCTAGATTTCGTGTCCTCAACAATTGCGAAATATAGCGCTCCAGCTCTATGACTCTTTGCGACAAGTGTGACTCTGTCAAGTCATGTCAAGTTGCCGTCAATAAGTCTACACTGCCTGTGTGTTTGTGTGACGATGACGACTCAATACGTTGACTCTGACGACAGCCAGCAATCTTATAGCTAGCCGCATATTTAGCAAAGCACAGCACTACAGCACAGCATAGATACTTTTAGAGCACATATGTAAAATGTCATTGTGCTTCATTAAGTAAAACATTTATATGGCCTAATAACCTCAGCTACGCTATGCTGTGCTGTGATGCGCTCAATATGAGATTTATTAGCATATTCCTAAAGACTTTCGGCTGAGAGCTAAATAAAGAAATCCCATTAAATCCGATGCTGATTTTGATTTTCGTTCTTGATTCTTAATTTTTTATGGAGTTTTAATTGAGTTCTCAGTTCAATGGCTTTGCTCTACGGCTAATGCGACAAGTGCTTCTCGTCGGGCTATCCAACATGTGAATTGGTTGCCGGCAGTTAAAGTTTTTACATATAAATCTATCATTTGCATAAAGAACTTATAAACAACAGCAAAAAGAAAAAAAGAAAGAAATCCCATTAAACCGCCCCGAAAAAAATCACTTTTGCATTAATAGAAGAAATGTCAAGACGAGATTCTATCTAGACGTTGTCTCAAAGCAGCGATTTTATGTTTGGCGTATGTGTGTTTGGATGTGTGTGCGTGCGTGCGTATGTATGTGATTTTATGGCATTAGCCCCTTCCTCTTTTCCGAAGTTTTCTCTTAGCTTGATATTTTACGCGAACATCGCTCATGCCAAGATCGCGATCGCGCGATGAGTGTCCAATTAGCACAAAGCCTTAAGCTTTTTTCTTACACCGAGTATACATTGATATTCTCTCTATTGGGATCCAAACTCTCTGCACTCTGACATTTCCTCTCACTCTGACATTTTGGAAATAATGTCGACAATAGTTTTGTTGGCACAATGTGTTTAGAATAAGGAGTCTAGATACGCGACAGCGAAGCCGGCCAAGCCAAAGCTGGAAGGATGGCGTAGACCAGGACGCAAAACTGGATGACATCGACTCAAAATCGGGACCGGTGAAGAGGTTTTTTGCGGGAAGCCCGGACCGATTTAAATCAAATCTACTGAGTGAATTAGTTACTTGATATGGAAGTACAACAACTACGTATGGGTGGTCACTAGGCACTTGGTTTTGTTGTCATCAGTGTGTATCGAATATTTTATGCCGTCCGCTCGATTTAGATGAAAGCATCTTAAGTTTCTTGAAGCTATCTATATTGCATCAACTAGTGGACCACTCTGCGATTGCAATAAACCGAGAACTTTAGAGATTTTGGTTAAAATAAAAAACATAAAAAATAAAAATAAAACCCCCGAGGAAGTTCGAGCCCGACACCACTCATTACTAATATTACGAACAAGTGCGCCACATACAGAGCAATAGTCAGCTGTTTAAAAGTTTGAAGGATTCAGCGTCGTTATCATTCTAATTCTCGTTGGTTTTGTGTATTATACCTATAGATGGAAATCATCTGCATAAGCCGGCTCGTAGTGTTAGAATAGAGAATTAGAATTACGCAAAATGGAATAGGTGGCCGACCAGGTTGGCAAAGCCTGCTGGAGATATTGATAGCTCCGGAAATCTTTACTATTTCTTTTATGATTAAATTTGTTAAAGTCAAATATAACTCTAGAACCGGATTCCGGTCATGGCTTTCTGAAAACGTATTTACAAAAATCACCTTTAAACTGATATTGAAATAATTGGTATCTTGGAAAGGTATTTGGGAGAACTATGTATGATAATAGGGCTATGATCGTACTTGGCGGCACTCGAGCAAAAAAGAAGTGTCATACTTTTGGTGTTTTTCGGGTACTTCGTAACTAAAATAGCACTAAATAGTCAGTCCCCAGATGATGAAAAAGAAGAATTCTTTGAATCAGTCGAACGGTATGATGTTAAAATCAATCTGGGGGATATTAATGCTAAAATAGATAGGGAGCCAGTATTCAGGCAGTAGATTGGCACCCATAGCTTACACGAGAACACTAATGACAATGGACAATGGTCGTTGCGAGTTCAAGGTTTCCGCACCATCACGAACGACTGCATCCGGTAATCAGATTCGAGTCAACACGGCTGCCCTTCGCAATGAAGAGACCTGAAACAACTACGGTCAAGCGATAGGACTCGCCCTAAATGAAGGGAGATTAAGTCCTGGGGCTGAGACGTCGGGCGTAGAAGAGAAATGGACACGTCTTAAGAATACTGTCATTAGTACTGCTGACTCCATCTTAGGCAGTAGTCGTAGAGATCGGAACGACTGCTTCGATGACGAATGTAAGCTAGCGACTGAACGTTAGAATGTTGCATACCGAGCAGTTCAACAATCGCATAGAACGCGGGCACGAGAAGATGAATATTAAGAGCTCATAAGATAGGAAATAACAGTTCACCGACAAAAAAAGCAGCCTGAAAGAAGAATCTCGTCAGTGAACTAGAACAGTACAGAGATCAAGAACCGCACCAGGTGAGGAAGTTCTACCGAAGAGTATAACGCAATATAGACCGCGTTGCACATACTGCAAAGACAAAAATGGCAATCTGACCGCCGATCTCCTAGGCGATGGGAAAAGCACTTTCATGAGTTGCTTAATGGCCAGCTAACTGAGGAATTTGGAGCTCCACCAATCACCGAAGACCACACTATGCTACCGCCACCAAGCATAGACGAAGTTAGCAGGGCGATAGATTGGCTCGAAAATAATAAGGCCCCGGGATCAGATGGGATCCCAGCGGAGCTGATAAAAAACGAAGTCTCACATTACACCCAGCAATTAATGAAATAATAGTGAAAGTATAGGAGGAAGAGGCGATGTAAGAAGACTGGCGAAGAGGCATCCTGTGTCCCATACATAAGAAGGGAAATATCACAAAATGCAGCAATTATCGTGATATAACGTTGTCGAGTACCGTGTATAAGATTTTCTCCTCTATTCTTCAAGACAGAATAGCACAATGCGCTAAAGTCACCATTCGTCCATCCCAGGCAAATCAGCAACTGATCAGATTTACACCCTAAGGCAGGTGATGGAAAAATGTCTAGAGTTCCAAAACTCACTACACCATCTTTTTATAGAATTTAAGCCCGCCTATGATAGCATAGCCAGGGTAGAACTTTATAAAGTCATGAGAGAATTCGGTATCTCAAATAAACCGGCACGACTATGTAGGTTGACCATGACCAATGTAATAAGCCAAGTAAAAATATCCGGATTACCATCAAGCCCATTCAACATCTATAACGGGCTCCGACAACAAGGGGATGGACTGGCTTGCGTCCTCTGCAACCTGGCATTGGAGAAAGTTATCCGAGATTCTGACGTAACGGCGAGAGGAACAATCCTCTATAAGTCCATTCAGATACTGGCTTACGCAGACGATATTGACATCGTTGCTAGAAACCCAAGAGTTGTACAGGAAACTTTCATCGAGCAGGCGGCACGAAATCTGGGGCCGCACATAAATGAGGGTAAAACAAAGTACATGGTGGCCACGTCTGCGACTAGAAGATCCAATATTGGTCACGCAATTAAAATAGTGGAGCGAGGAGTTGAAGTAGTGCAATTCTTTAACTATCTCGGGTCAACTATAGCAGCCGATAACAGCATGGAACCGGAAATACGCGCACGGTTGCTTAAAGCCAACAAAGCCTACTGTAGTCTGTTAAGACTCTTCAAATCCAGGAACTTAACCATAACATCCAAGCTGCTGGTATATAAGACAATGGTCATACCAGTACTTACATATGGATCCAAGATTTTGGTGCTTAGCAAAAAGCCTTCTGACCTCTTAGTCGCGTTCGAGAGAAAAGTCTTACGGAGAATTGTTGGCCCCGTATGTGAGGAAGGATGATTCCGGAGAGTCTATAATGATGAGATCTATGAGCGTTATTGCGATTTCGAGATCGTGAAGAGAATTAAGCTCGGTAGGCTCTAGCTCGCATGAGCAAAGTGGATCCTACTCGGAAAGTCCTATGCGGTAGGATGTGGATCCTACTCGGAAAGTCCTTTGCGGTAGGATTTATGGAACACGACAGCGAGGCCGGCCAAATCTACGTTGGAAGGATGGCGTAGACCAGGATGCCCAGAGTTTAGGGATGCAATACTGGATGACATCGGCTTAAAATCGGTACCGGTGGAGAGACTTTTTGCGGGAGGCCAGGACCAGACCCGGACCGGTTATAAAACCAAATATGATGATGATGATTATGTATGTACTCATAACATCGAACCTCAAAAGTTTTATGAAAATGTTTTTTTAAATCTGCAAAATTCCTGATACTCTATCAGGAATATCAAACGATGTTTTTATTTTAGCATAGGAGACAAGCTTTCCAATGATAACCAAATTTATGATATTGTTACGAAAAGTAGTTAGTAGTAGATTAAAAGGAATAAGAATTTAGAATTATTTCAATTTCATTGCTACCAGCGCACAGCGCCATCCATAGACTAATAGAATAATAAAATCGATTATCAATTATGAATGACTGTTGTACATAGAATCTATTTTTAAAAGTGTTACGCTAGATGACTCATTATGTAAATAAGGGAAAGTAGCACAATGTTCTGATCTTTGCTACTAGATATTTCTGTATATAAGATTGGAAATCTCTGGAAACCTTTCAATGAATATAAATAGGTGGAGTTTACCCGCAGAGATTCACTCATTGTTTAAAATTCAACCAGGCAAGTTGAAAAGGTACTGACAAGAAGGTAAAGGGACCAGCTAAGGAATAGTAGTACAAGTTGTGTGCATTGAAATGTTGTCCAGTATAAAATTGTGAACTGTTGCGGAAAAAGTTCTTGTTTTTCTTTGACAAGTGTATTCTTTAGGGTATATCACTTCATTAGCCTTCATAATGAATTTTTAATTTTGCAATAAAAATACTTTCGTACGCTTCAGATATTCTGAATAGAAATGACCAACAAAGTACAAGAAAACTTGCTATAAATAGAACACAAATAATCATTTCTGTCATTAGCTAAGATCTCCACGACGACCCAAACAGAAGCCACACATAACTGGAGATACATCACCTTCTGTGTCGCTCATCATCTCTCCGTCTCCGACCCACTTCGAAAACATCATTTATAATTAATGATAAAAAATTAAAAATAAAATATTAATTCCACTGCTCGCCGATGCTTGAGATGCTTCATTGAGAAATTGAAAATTCGTATTCCATGAATGAAAATGTGTCGTCCACGGCAGAGCAAGTAGTATGCTATACTCGCAAAATACACAACAAGCAGTAGAAATATTGTTTGATGTCGTCTTGGAGCGGAGGAGCTCACACATCACACACCGTGACGCTGGAACAGCATCAATAAATCATTTCCTTCAGACAGGAGATAGAGGAAAAAATTCATTTCATAATAAGTTACCCAATTCCCCGAAGTATGAGATGTGAGGTACAGATGTATGAGATTTGAGGTAGAGATGTGAGGTACAGGATTGTTGCTAATTTGGTTTTTTCTTTGGAAAGTGCTCCACAGAAGAGAAATATAGATCAACACAAAAAGCTGAAAATAAGGGAAACAAAGAAACGCCAAAATAATCACAGAATCGTGGATCATAGATCAGCGGACGGGTCATTTTTCAAACTGAACCGGATTGGGAGTACACGCATTACGCACGCAATCTCGTTTTACGACCGCCGATGTACGCTGCTGTGCTATGCTATGCTAGGAGCCAACAAAAGCGGAGATCTTCAAGAGGCCATTAAAAAGCAATTTCACGACGTTTTAACTCACTCTAAAGTGTTCAGCGCCATTAGACACACGTCGACCCTGCTTTCCAGCAGCAACAGAGACCGGAGAATTATCAATTGAATATATCCCTATGCGGTGAAGCTGAGCGCGTTGCAAGTGTTTACGTAATAGCGACGAACAGCACACATGCATATGATTTCTCTTTGAATGCGTCCGTGCGGGAGAGATCTAATGGGGAATTGAAAGCATAGCTAAGGACCGGAAATAAACGTTTCCGGTGGCAACGATTGAAAATGTAGGTCATTCGTTTTTATTGTTAGACTTATTTTCTCCGGCATAGGAAAGCTGAAGTTTAAAGTCACACAACAGGTATGCTTGAATACAGAATCAATGTCTGATATAAACTAAGGAACATCAAATATAGATAAAAAAATATACTGTTTTTCTGTATCACACCACAGATAAAATATTCGTAGAACCACATATGTACGACCTGGGAATCTCGTGATGGTCCAATCAAAAATCAAATCGAGCACTTCATCATACAGCCGAGATGGAGGAAATCACTGTGTGATGTTCCAAGTGAAAGATGGACAGACACAGGTAGTGATCATCACTTGCTGTTGGCTATGCTGTGGTTATGAAGAGCTGTGCTCCAGCGTCGCTCAGAAGGTACATCAAGGAGGCTATCTTTCAATACAAACGTTCTTAGTAACCCAAATGTACGCCAAAATTTTGCCATCACACTCCGTGACAAAGCACTGATTTATTTGTTGATGATATGTGGGCTCAAGTAATGAACATTTTTGTTGCAAACGGATCCGAAACAGTTCTTAGATAGACAAGAACTAGAGATTCCTAGATTTATCAAACATCTGAGGAAAGCGATGATGCTCATCGGAAACTGAACTAAATGAAAAGTTTAGAGCAGCTCATAAGACATCGCAAAGATGTGTAAGAAATGACAAGAGCATCAGGGTGGACAAACTTGCGGAGAGTACGGAACATGCTGCTGGAAGAGGTGATACAAGGGAACTGTAGGAGCGTACCAGTACGAACCATCCTCTGCTCGATATGAATGGAAACTTGTTGGTAACTATAGATGATCAGCTGCGAAGGTGGAAGGATCACTTTTGTGGACTGTTCAACGATGACCAGGATGGATATTGAAATCCTCAACTTCCACGCGATAGCATGTAGGCGTGGTAGAGGCCCTAGGACCCACAAGGGGATATAGGACATAGGTAAGTAAGTAACTTACAAAAGCACGCAGGTCTTTCAAGGGTTGTCACAAGCTCAGAAATAAAAACCGCAATCCATCTTTTAAAGGCAAACAAAGCAGCTGAACTTAATGGCATACCTGCAGAATTCCTGAAAACAGATCCTGAAGCAGCTTCATTTATTTTCCAACCACTAGTGGACACTGTTTGGGAAAATGAAACCGATCCCAGTGATTGGAAGGAGGATGTGATTGTTAAGTTATCAAATAAAGGTGACTTAAAAAGCTGCAATAAGTGGCGTGGTATCATCGTTTTGTCCGTATTCCCGAAGTTAATGGCAACTATTATACTCGAATGGATAAAGTATTGGATGGAGGTTACGCTCAAGAGGCACCTAGCGGGCTTTCGCAGTCATCATGCGTCAATCACATTAACTCATTCACTATTATACTTTAAACAATCGTCCGAGTACCAATCACCGCTCTACCTCATGTTTGTAGATTTAGAAAAGGTCTTTGACCGGGTTAATTGGGAATGCATCTGAAACACGCTTAAAGAGTCATAAATAACGCAAGGTGTTTTTTCAAAGTGCGACAAGGTGTGGGACAGGGAGATGTTCTGTCACCTATGCTGTTTTGATAGCAATTGATGATGTAATGACTGCCAGGGTGAGATCAAACGAGAGGCATGGTATTTAGTGGAGACCGTTTAATAAGCTAAGCCATATGACTATGTCGATGATATCTGTCTCCTGGCAAACAGCACTGCTGGCTTGAACCAAATGTTTCAATCACTGCAAGTTAACGGCGAGGTGGCTGGCTTAAGGGCTAACGTAAATAACGTTAAATTATTCACAAAAACATAGAACAGCAAATTATTACAAGGCAGGGGACCACTTTTTTCTTCGTTAAATGCCGTTGTTTTTGTTTCAAATTAATATCGAATCGGCCTAAAAGCTTTGAGTAATATTCACCGGTGATTGTTAACCTTTTTTTTCAAGGTAATCGATATGAATGACACCGCGAGAATCCTAAAAAAGCTGTGGCCATGACCTTGTTGGCCAACAGACCCACATTGGTTTTCTCTGATGCCCGTTCACCTGGAGAAACCCATTGTCTTGATTGTTCCTTTGCCTGTGGTGTGATGGATCCATGTTTCGTCCACGGTTACGAAACGGCGCAAAAACTCGTTCGGATTGCGGCTGAAAAAATGTGTCTTTTGTAGTGAGGCTTATACAGATAGAGAGATACATATCGAGGTATCAAAGTAGCACCCGACCTGCCTTGCGTCTAATGACTAGGAACATAGTCGGTATTGCAGGGAATTGTGTATTCGGATTTCCGTAAACACCGCAAACAGAGGGCATACTTCCACGGTCCTCTTCGGACAAGGATTGATTTTGTAACGTCAATCAATGCCCATCCACAATATTACTATTATGAATGTATCAGTATCATTGAAGTGTAAGGCTCCAACTTCTCATTGATGGGAGCGATACCTATCTAAATATCTGCCGATGTATTGATCACGGCAGACGGTTGGAAAGCGCAACTCCACGCCGAGTAAGAACTCACGCTGAGTTTGGGTGTCAACCACAGCTCCCACCAGGGGGCCAACCTCAATAGCCGGGGACGGAAGAACTCCTTCCGTGATCCCCCGGCTCCCGTGGTACCAGACGAATCTCTGGTCAGATTTTCGTGGTTAAAAACGTAGTTAACTACTGCAGTTCTTACAACTCTGGTCTGGTGACCCTCCATACATCGCAGTCGTTCGAATGCATTTTTGGCAAATGCCTTTATGCACTCGGTATGTTCTCTGCAATTTAAAACGAATTCAAAGTCATATCTGTTATTAAACGCGCTAATGCCCATCGCATTTGAAACCCCTAAGTCCGAGTAGATTGGTCAGTCGCACAAGACATGTAACATGCAAAAGTCGCATAACATGCAACATGCAACCACATGCTGTATCACTGAGGCTCCTTTGATGCAAGAATGCATTAAAGCTGCCATGACCATTGAGCAGGAATCACATCGTTAGGCTAAAAACAAAGTCCGTATTTGCTCTAACGTATACTGGACGTCATTCACAAATCCAAATGTCACTCTGCCATTTTCGCTTTCCGACCATCTCGATTGCCATCTAGATACCATGGCATCTTCAAGGAGTTCCTTGCATTGGCCAAGGCCTCTGTTTGAGAAATCGCTTGCCGCCAGCCAGTCACTTTCCAGAAATGGCCTGTTCCTCTTGATCTTGAAGACTAGGCTTCTTCTTCGGTATTGCAGGGAATAAGATTCGTGTGGCCTAATTTTGTTCACACAAAAACAAATTAACGATGAATTATTTAAACCAATTTTTTTAACTCGAGTCCGCCAATATAAACCACGACGGTAAACAAGATCATACATCAGACCAATGAATCGTCTTCATCGTGTAACGTAGTGGCTAAGTAGCAGATGAACTCTTACACTTCGTTGCCATACTTGAGCATTGCATTGCGCTTAATATACTCTGCTCGACTTACGCTTCTCCATATATATGCATCGTCCAAGCCTACTCACTTGAGTTACGCCCAGTTTGACTTCCGTTTCAGCACTTTTTACACATCGCGTGCTGTTATGCAATGAACAGACCTACAAGTTGCTCGATTTATGCTCTAGTGTGTAGTCGACTTACGCTCCCGTATATTTACGCATCGTTTACGCCAACTCATTGTGCTGCTGTGAAATGTCCAGATCTACATATCGCCGAGTTACTCTCTACTCGAGTTTCGCTTTGTTCGAATTACGCTCTGTTCGAATTACGCTCTGCTCGACTTACCAATGTTAGATTTTATTAAACAGAACTCAAAAGATTTTAATGACCCATACATGTTAAAGTCCATATACGGCTCTCTTTTATTGTTGTGTTGCTAATAGTATTGTTGCGCAAGCCCGTTTTACGAGTAGTTAGTTCACTTAGCAGCTCAGAGTGACATCCGTAGACTTTTAGAATAAGCATGGCTGTGTTTGGTTGTGTATGGCGGTTGTAGACGTGAGGTGTGTAGGTACACCCACTGTACATAAAAGTTGTTTTTAGAACTTTTACCATACATGACTCGCTATATGGTGAGTTGTAAACAAGGAGTTCACCAGCAAGATCTAGCGCACTTAGAACAGATTAGAACCTTCGCGAACCTACTGTAAATTGTTGCGATCCCAAAAGGCGAAGCTTACATTCAGAGGACATGCAAATTTTTCCTCAGCGAGCATGTGTTCGTTTGTACGTACGTTTGTAGTTTGCACGTACGTTTGTACGTTTGCTTGCCGTGTCGTATATCTTGGCTTCTACCAGTCAACATTTGATGAGACTTGTTTTAAAACAATTGGTTAGCGGTCGGCTTACGATGGCGTAATTTTTTCATTAATGGGGTTACTTCCCCTGAGGAAACTGAAAAAAATACTTAAACTCCGCATTGCTATCGATTTTTCTAAGCCTAAAGTTTTGCAAAGTTAAATGTGTTTTTTTTTAGTCTGTTTTAGAAATTTATTATGACAGAAAGACCTATCACTTATGAATGAAATACCTACATTTAACGTTGCATACTATTAGGCTTTTAAGATAAATTAGTCTTTAGATTGAATTACAACTAAATATACATACACGGGTGGCAGTCAGCCATCAGCATAAAGAGGGGGAATAACACAGAATGCTTTAGAATTGCATAAGGCCGTAACTATCTCTGACTGGTGGAAGTGCGATCAAACCTCCACGTGGTGGCCGCTGGTAATTTTCCTCCAATGCAGGAAAAGCTGAATGATCGGGCTAGTCGCTTCAAAGTAAGATTGGCGCGAGGCCAATAACCTCTCCTGTAAAAAATTATTATTACGGAACCCAAAATCAGCCTCGGATACACTGATGAACGACGACGACCACGGCAACGAACGGGAGGCCAGGACCGGCCCCCGGTTGTAGAGCCAAATATGATGATGATGATGAGTGATGACATACACGGGTGGGTGTGTGTAGTCACTCGCATAGCAGAATACATTAGTTCGTGTGTCTATTAAGTGGAAAATTTTTGTTACAAACTCGTATATCTCGGCTTCTCCCAGTCAGAATTTAACAAGACTAGTTTTAAAAAAATTGTGATGCGAGTAAAAGAAAATTATATAAAAAAATTTTTTGCAAAAAAAAAACCTAAAAACCTAAATTTCGTAACAGTAGGGGAGACCGGGGATAGTAGACTCAAAATTTGCTTATCTGTTTTTTTTTTTTTTAAAAAACTAAGAAAGATATCAAATGCCTTTTTATAAAACATATTTTTCGCTTTATAAAAAAAATATGTCTTCTAAAATTAGCTAATTTTAAGACCCTATTTTCTTTATTTTACACAAAGACCTCAAATGAGTCAAATAACCCCAGAACCGGGGTAAGTTGGCTAAGGGTATGGGGTCAGTTGACTCTATTCTTATTTTCACCTTTTTGATAATAAAACTATAAAAAATAGAATAACAAATCAATTTTATTTGAAACAAAAACTAAAAATAAAGAGTTAAAGAGACAGCTCAGCAATAGGGGTGGAAGAATGTTCCAACTTTTTCTGCTTAAATTTTTTAACATATCTTTGCATGGTTTTGTAAGGAATCCCATGGTCGTGAGCAACAGATCGTATACTTTTTTCTTTTCCAAGTATAAGCTGGCATGCTCGCTCCAAAACAGTTTGTTCGGTTGCGCCTCTTGAGGTTTTCCTAACATATGTTCTCATTTTCCTAGAGTCAACTTACCCCGAAAAAAAAAGTCAACTTACCCCGATCGGCCTGTCGGCACTCAATGATTTTTTTTTCGGTAGTAGGAAATAAAAACAACAAAAAGCTACCAGCTGTGATGATCACGAATATGCACTCGCTCTATATCCTAAAAAAAATTTGACTTAAACACAAAAACCGCTGCGAAAAAAGAGAACATAAAAATTACTCACGAAGGCAAAAATCTGTTTTTTCGCAATAAATCTCGAACGACGTCTGACTCTGACGAAAGACAATGGGAGACTAAGCAGGTAGCTGTGCTCGATGTAACAACAACAACTAACATGAAAGAAATTGTTTTATTTTGAAGTTATTGGCGGTGAGTCTACTTGCCCCTGGGGCCAACTATCCCCGGTCTCCCCTATAATAGAAATGAAAAAAACAACCCAAAAATATTTAAATTTTTTTTTAAGTATGGACATGGATTATTATAGTCTCCGGGTATATCAACTTTCCGTATGATTTTTGAGACACGAGAAACTAATGATGAGATTCTTACCAAAACACCAGAACCGATTCATATAAGTCATTATAAACAATTGTGACAAAAACCGTACAAGTACTCGTATTAAGGTTCCGTGTCACTCAACAAAACAACAATAATTTTTATGTCATGAGTCGGATACATTTAATAAATTTTAGATAACTCAACAAAGAAAACGCTGTACAAGTATCTTTTAATTGCTTGTTAAACTTTCTCTAAACAAAGAAAAAACATTTATTTTTTTCAATCATAGGTTGAGAAAATTGTATAACATTTTACTCCAACTCACAAAACAGTGAAATGACCATCACGTATATAAGCAACTAAAACCGTTTTAATGTACGACATTAATCGGTTTATACTCCAACGCGCACCCACCAAGGGACAGGTCAACTATGCAAATAGAAACAACAAACATATAAATAAAAATAATATAATTGTAAATGTTATTATCTTAAATTATCTAAGCCGCAGTACACCCATTGCACACCAAGATCACGTTTAATCATAAGTTAAAGAAAAGTTTAAAAAAATAACTATTTACATTACCCTACGCATTTTTTTTTTGGCGCGCAAACATTGACAACTGACAGTGACATCCAAACTCCAAACGCAACAGGTGTGACAAGTGCGATTGTGTACAGGTTGTCTGCTTACAGAGTGTAGCCAGATAACTGAGATAAGCTGGTTGCCATATCGCGTACCTACTTACAATTGGAAAATGTTTACTTTTTTCTTAAGCTAGCAATTAAACTCACTTATGCATTGGAATAAGAAAAAGACACGAATAAAAATGCATGAAATTGAAATTAAAAATCGAAAGAGAAACATAAGTACAGTGTGGTTGTAGCAGATATATTGTTTAGCTGGCAATTTTGATAGTATAGCTTTTGGATGTTGTTTCTCTTGTTTTGCTTCTTTACAAGAACATGATCGATCTTCATTAATGGACAGAAATAACTAACGATAGGCGGCATCGAGACACTAAACAAGTATGAATTTCGATCAAAGGCAGTCATCGAATGCCACAATGCCCTAAATAAACTGGGTACCAGGACTCGCAGGGCATACCGGGAATAATATGGCCGACATAATAACAAAGAAAGGAGCTGAAACTCCATTCATAGGACTCTGTACGGATTCAACAATACAAATATAAATAGTAAAACAACAAACAACAATAAATGCACAGATAACTATTGAGAAAATATCTTCTTTCTTCTTTCTTTCCTTTACTCCGCGGGGGAGCATAGGGATTCTACAAACGGCCGCCAACGAACTCGATTTAACGCCTGAGGTTTCAAGAGATCCCCTGGGATCTTGCTTCCTCTTCTATTGTCCTTTTCCATGTGTTGCTAGGACGGCCAACTCGGCGGCTTCCTGGTGGATTCCAGTCGAGCGCTAGTTTCGAGAAAATATAGAGGGCTTAAAACACTCAAAGAAATTTCTAAACTTTAACCACAAAAAGTCGAAGGAGGTTATAAAACTCAAAAAGCAAGAACTAAGAATATTATATGGAGCATTAACAGGACACTATACTTATAAGTATCATCTACACAAAATAGAAATCAGTAATGATGAGACCGGTAGATACTGCAATGAAGAAGAGGAAATAATGGTTCTATGTTCAAATAATAGGTGGCACAATAGACCCATGCAGGTGGGGGTGTGTACAAACCACTTGCACCACGACCTGCATGGGTCTATTGTGCCCCCTATTCTTTGAACATAGAAATCTCTTAGTCTTTTGATCGACTGTATTATTCCTTTGGCTGGAATTTGCTTTGGTATTCTTCTACCCTTATAGCTATTTGACCATAGTTTTAATCCTTTATTTTATTCCCATCGTATCGTATCGTACTTTCATTCCTTATTTCACCTAAACAACGTTTTATGAAACAACTTATGAAACAAGTCAGTATTTCTGTTTAACTGACTGATAAGGACAAGGATTGTGAATATTCGAAAATCTCAAAACCGTAAGATCGCATTTGTTTTCAGTACTTTAATGTTGGTGCGAAAGCAGGACTTTTCTTTAAGTGTTGGTCGAAAAGTTTTAACGATGTATACTGGAGGGAATCATTAAAAAGGAATCCCTAACAAGTAACGCTTCTGTAGTTAATAGGTAGGTTGACTTCCAGCGATGACACCTAATAAAACCGCCTTACTGCGCTAGATCGAACGGTCTTGTTCTTTGTAGTCGGCGCACAAGGTCCGTCTCTTCCAAAGTTCGGACTAATTCATGGTTACAAAGCACTTAAGGACGATAGCGAATTACCTCGTCACTCACAGTAGCAATTCTTAGATCTCTGTGATCTCCTCTCTCCTCTGTGCTCCTTATGTACCATGGAGCATTTACGATGGCTCTTAGTGTTTTGTTTTGAAATGTTTGTAATATTGATATATTGCTTGGTTTGGTACAACCACCAAAGTTGTATACTGTATGTCCAAGACGGTCTTAGCACTTGTTTATATAGGAGCAGTTTGTTATATAAGCTTAGTTTCGAAAATCTTCCGATAAGCCAATACATCTCTCTGAGCCTGATTTCGAGCTCGTCGCGCTTCTTTAAAACGTGTGACTTCCACTTAAGTTTTGCGTCTAGAGTCATTCCTAGATATTTTGCCTCGTTTGCATACGGTATTTGCACAGAGTTAATGAAGAGGGGTAAATTATTCACCTTTCTGTATGTAAAATTTGACATGAGTTGACTTTGTCTCGTTGAGAACAATTCTCTGGCATATTTTGTCTAAAGCTCGTTAAAGTTTTCCCGTTGATGATTCAATAGTATTACCCGTTGCCAGGATACCCGTATCGTCTGCGAACGTGGCTACGACTGTCTCTTCGTCTTGAGGTATGTCTCTTGTGTAAAGCAAGAACAGGATTGAACCGAGAATGCTACATTGTGGTACACCGGCGTGAATTTCTAGTAACTTCGAATACTCAGCTCCGTATCTAACACGAAAGGGCCTATCGTCAAGGTAGGATTCCAATATTCTAAACAATTTTTCCGGTAGGATAAGCTTAAGCTTATACTTCAGTCCTTCGTGCCATACCTTGTCGAAGGCTTGCGATACGTCCAGAAAAGCGATAGAACATATCTATTTCTCTTCAAGGGCTTTTTCAGTAACATTTGTTATTCGATAAACCTGATCAATTGTGGAATGTTTGACCTTAAAACCGAATTGGTGGCCCGGGATAAGGCGTTTTTCTTTAATAATAGGTTGTAATCGTTTAAGGAGAAGTTTTTCAAAGACCATTATAACTTCGGCGGTTTTCCATTGCCTCGGAACATACAAAAGTCTGACTAATGCCTTTTTTTGGTAACTCCTTTAAGATTTAAGATTTTTTAATTAAATTATATCCTGAAGACTTGTTATTATTCAACTTTCTTATTGTCTTTCGAAGTTCGGACAGCGATACGGCTTTAATGTTAAAGTTGTCGGTTTCCGTACTGGCATTGGGTTCTTCGGTCAATGGTTGTCCGTCGAACGGCTTGAACGTTGTTTTTAAGTGCTCGGCAAAGAAATCCGCTTTCTCTTTGTCTCCTTTTGACCATTCGCTGTGAGCTTTTCTTATCGGTGGCGAGTGCATAACAGGTTTCTTTATGGACTTCATGGCTTTTCACAGCGAGTAGTAGTTCGCGATTTTTGAGATCTTGCTACAAGTTGTTTAGCTTGTTGCATAGATGGTTCAAATAAGTTTTATCCGCGGGATTGTTTCCATCTCTTACGCGCTCTCCTCATTTTCCGTATGAGGTCTTCGATTTCAGGCTGGTATTTGGGTTTGCTGTTCCGTACTTCTGTCTTTCAGAAGGCAGTTTTTTTCCAAGCAGCGCTCTGAATAAATTTCACGAGTTTATCAACTTCGCCTTCTATCTCGAACGTCGTCTTAGGTGGCACATTTAAAGCAACATTTTCCTTGCAGCTTCTTCTGAACTGTTGGTTTTGTTGCTAGCTAATCTAAGGAGTGCATATACTTAGTACAGCCAATACAGCCGGTACAACCAGTACACCAAGTAGATCCAGTGCACCCAGTGAGTATACTCAGTCAATCATCAAAATTACAGCTGACTGGTCTGAGCAGAGATCATAACATTATTCGATATTCGGGAGGTTTTTGCGTACCCCTTTTGCGAGAAAGATGTCGTCGTATACCAGTCTACAGTCTGACTGACACGAACTGTTACGAAAACAAAACGCCACAGAATTTTTATTTTTTGATGAATTTCATTGAGTCAAAGCAAAAAATGTTCACAAATATTTAGATTTTCGAATTGCATTAGCAGTTTTCGATTTGGCCACCGATAGCCGCGATCATGGCCTTCAAACGGCCGACAAAGCTATTGCATGCAGCACGAAAGTAGCTCTGCGGTATTTTGACCCATTCCCGGCGAAGCGCTAGCTTGAGATGATCGACACTTTGGTATTTTTTTGTCCCAACCTTGTTCTTTAAAATACTCCAAACCGAGAAATCTAGCGGATTTGCAACCGGTGAATTTGGTGACGGAACGTTGTTTTTCAGCCAATCTTGATTGACGCGCGCTTTATGACTCGGCGCCGAGTCCTGTTGAAATGTCCAGGCTCTGCGGCCGAAATGTTTTTTTTTCCCAAGGCTTCAATGCTCCCTCCAACACATGATCCCGATAAATTTGAGCATTTATCTTGATGCCACGGTCCAAAAAAAAACAACGGTGAACGGCTTTCGTCCGTTACGGCGGCCCACACCATCACCATCGGCAGCGCTTGGTTTCGAGTGGCAATCCGTTGGTCCAAATTTTCAGTAGAACGGCCGGGCAAGTAAATCCGGTCGTTTTGCTTGTTCACATATTGCTCAATAACGAACGGTGACTCTTCGATGAAAATTAACTAGACGCGATGTTGTTGTTGTAGTTGTGTAGTACGGAAACTTAAATTATTTGCATGGACTCAAGTTTTATATTTATGTTTTCGGAATGCTTAATGCAGTCTTTGACGTACAGGGAGGATCCGCCTCTCTCGAAGGGTGATGGTGTAATAATCAATGTATCCTTTGATTTACGGTCCGGAGCCCCTTTTTATGTTAAGGAATCTTAGTGGTAGTCATAACAAACTGAAAAAAATGAGAGGATCGTATTTCCTACTACAATAAGCATGCGCGGCCGGTTCTCGTAGTGCCACTCTGAGGTGTGAAGTTCAGCACATATGCATATATCGGCTGACATAGTCAGGATCAGGTGATTCATATACCAATTGGTATCTTTAGAAGATTCCTGCACCTCCAGGGGCATTCGAAAAAAAAAAAAATTAAAAAGAATTTGGAAATGGAGCTGGATTGGCCAGACAAACGTACGTGCAATCAAAGGTAATATACATAGGTACCTTTCAATTTCTAATTCGGTGGGCGATACACCTCCTTGGTCGCTATATTGTAGAATGGCCTATTTTTTTATCTATTTATTATTGATCTTGTAACACTGCTCTTTTCTCCTTTCTTGCTATTTCAACTTAAATCTTAACTTTTTTCCCTGAAATAAACGTCCATCACCCTTCGATTTTGTTTAGTTTATAAAATCAATGAAAGTCATTTCGAGACCATCTTACAAATTCTAATAATGCAATCAAGATCGGTTTAGCGCTGTAAAGCCTAAATATGTTTCACGATATGTTACTCCCATTTGCAGAGCAGTTAAGTTGGTGTCACGCGATACAATCATTATTCAGTTCGAAATTTTCGTTATAATTTTCCAATTTATCTTATTTACTTATTCGAAAAGTCAGAAAGTTGACGTCTCCCAACCAAACTTGTTTTCCACATGAGGTGCTGCACAAGTGCAACATAGCGCCGACGCCGTCGAGTCGTGTCGATCGTGCAATGAAATCAAAACAAAAGGCAGATACATAATTACATAAGCACTTAATAATTCACCTCAATTACTTTACAACAACAAGGCAACAAGCGGTAGGAGCAGCAACCACGACGACAATATTGTGCAACAAAATCTCTCGAGACCACCTACAATTGTAGCTCGATTGTTCCACATTTGCGAGAGTCAATGTGGAAAGAGAAACTCTGCGCCTAAATTCAATCTCTAACTCAAGCGTTTCGAGTCAACCCCTAGCCCGCAGCTATGAAAGTAGGTGGTTCAAATAGCGATCAACGTCTAACGTTCAACTTGTAACTGTTACATATCTCACTTACGAGATTTCGCCTGTCGTTCTCGTCGGTGGCGGTGGTTCATATCACCAACATCCAAATCTCAATTTGTGCGAAAACTAAACTTTAATGTGTTGCTGGGCGCGCTTGCGCATTTAAATCAAATAATTGCCAGAAAACCACAATCGTGTGCCAACAAAAAGCGTGTGCTGCATGCAGGCCAGGGAATTTGCTGCGGCATAACATGCGAGGATAATGGCGACTCACAGCAGTCGCCATTTGGCTGCACCTTTCATATGCAATGCGCTGCAGTACCGTATGGTATAAAGCGGGGGGGGGGATAAAAACCAAACAGCTGCATTGACCGTCAGCTTTGCGTATATTCTCAGTACTGTGAATTGTCTACTTCACAAAAAAAAATAAATTATAAATTTGTATGAACAGAGTTGGCTGCAGGGTTCGAAGGTTGCACAGTAACGTAAATACATTGCAATGCGCACACTGCAGATGAGCATTTTCCGCTATTTATACTGCTGAAGCTGGATAAGAGCTGTAGCGCTCAGTTCGGACTTCAGACTCCAAACGATGAAGTGAATCCAATGTTAAATATCCAATCATTACAGGTAATGCTAATATCTGTGAGTAGAATCAAAGATTCTACTTGTAATGCCGTATAAATACAACAGACGTGATTTGGTTAACTCATTAGCTGGCCTAATGCGAATGCGCGTAGCCACTGTACCACGGTACATTTGTACGTTTTTTCCATTACAACTACTAATGCCATGAAACATATGTTGCTGAAGTCCGCCTGTTGAGCGGCAATTTTTTAGTTTTCTTCTGCGCTGCATGGGGTTTTTATTTCTTCCTCCGTACGGCTATTATACGGTTAACAAAACCATTGTAATACCTGGATAAAAGCGTAATAAAAATATTTCTCCGTCTGACTTTTCAATTAGATGGCTATAATGCTATCAGTTTTGCGACGGTTGAGTGTAAAAGGAAATCATACCTATGACTCACACAGTCAGACCTTTAATTAGTAATCCTGCAAAATTTTAAATTGGTATAAAAAAATGTTGTCTTACAAAAATCAGAATATGACGTATATAACAGCTGTCATGGGGTGGGGTTTCTACTCAGCAATGGAATGAAACCGACCGTTATCGGCTTTAAAGCAGTAAACGAACGGCTATATGCACCCTTCGCGTGCAGAGCAGATTTAAAACATAAGCCTCATAAACGATCACGCACCTACAGAGCAATCACCAGATGATGAAAAATAAGTATTCTTTGAATCAGTCGTACGGGAACCACATGCCTGTCCTCAGTATGACGTAAAAATCATTCTGGGGGATATGAATGACAAAATAGGTAGGGAGCCAGTATTCAGTCAGTACATTGGCACTCATATCTTACACGAGAACACTAATGACAATGGACTACGAGTCATAGAGATGACAGCAAGCAATAATTTGGTCGTTGCGAGTACAAGGTTTGCGCGTAAAAATATCCACAAAGCCACCTGGGTGTCTCCACTCGCAACCAGATATATCACGTGTTGATAGATTGCCGCCACAACCCGAACCTGATGACGGTACGAACGTACCACGTATCTATCTTGTTGGTATGGTAGTCCGAGCGCGGATTGCATCATCACGAAAGACTGCACCCGCGAATCAGATTCGAGTCAACACGACTGCCCTTCGCAACGAAGAGACCAGAAACAACTACGGTCAAGCGATAGGACTCGCCCTGAAAATAAGTCCTGGAGCTGAGATGCCGAGAGTAGAAGAGAAATGGACATACCCTAAGCAACTCATGAAACTGCTCTTCCCATCGCTCTAAGATGCCTTTGAGATCGGCGATCAGATTTCCCTATTTGTCTTTGTAGTATGAGCAACGCGGACTCTTTGGTAGAACTGCCGCGACTGGTGCGGTCCTTGCTCTCTGTACTGTTCTAGTTCACGGACGAGATTCTTCTCCCAGGGTGCTTTCTTTTTTCATGTCTTCTGTGCTCTTTATATTCATTTTTCGTTTTTTCCGGGCGAGGGCGCCAATGATACTTTGAAGGGACACTGCTCTCGATTATATCGCCCAACGTCCTCCAGTTTGACATCCATAAAGGCGGAAATAATTTTTGCGGAAGACGGTATCTTTTTTGGAGATCCAAAGATGATGAAGAAATCGATTTTAATTAAAGCTACTCAGAGAATAACTTACTTGATAAGGGGGTAAAACACACAAGGGTTTTCCAGACAATACACAACAAACTTTGCAAAAAAAAAGAAAACGCCAGTCTTGTAACTAAAGTCAGTTTCTTAACTTTCATTTCGCCTCAAAGGCTTACTACTACTGTTTTATGTGGCGCCAAAGTTTGGACCGAATCTATCCTTTTAAGGTCACACCACACTTGTGCTCTCTCTCCATTTGTTACTGCATTGATTCTCTGGAGATGGCCGGCCGGAGCGTTAGGGCCATTCGCTTTCGATATCTTTGCATTAGCTATCATAGACTTTGAAAGCCCGCCTTTTTGACTATGGCGATGTTGCTATACAGCTCGTGCTGTTTGCCATTAAATCTCGTTCTCTGAGGCATCAAAATCGTACAAACAATTTTCCCCACAGGACTGACATTATTAAGGTCTTATACAGTGATTTCTTATAAGTGAGAGAGAGGGTTTTACTGATAAATTGCCTTTTTCGACCAAAGAAACAGCGAATATTGACAAGAGTAATTCCTCGCTTGTTTTTCAATGCGCAGTCCTTATTAGATGTTCAAGTTATAGCGGATTCGAGGTAGACAAAGACCTTAACTCTGCAGACAAAAATGTTAACTACTTAAGAATCGAAACTATTCGCAAAACAGTTTCGAAGAGAAAAAAAGCATTTTGATATAAAACAAAATGTTAACAAAATGTTGAAAGGGAATAAATAGCCTGACAAGGCGATTATTTTACTGAAAACTGACAAAGCAAAAAAAAAAGGAAAAATCTGGACCATATAATATTGATATATGTCATCGTCATTTAAAATGTCGCATGTTCCTAATACATCCTTCATCAGCTAAACTCAGTAATTAACTTCATGTTTCATGATATAATCCGACCAAACATAGCCCGCTTTGGGGCACAATTAGTAACAACTACGCAACTACGCACACAAAACTGATCTCTCATGGGAGAAATGGTCGCGATGTAATCTTTCAGTGAATCTCTTGTCGCATGAGAAGAAATACAACATTTATTAAGCTCTCACGGGACATCACTTACTCTTAACATTGAGTTCAGTTTGTTGTGCTGTGGTTTATACTTACGAGTACTTGAGTATTACTAAAGATTTAAAA
Source organism: Nephrocerus scutellatus (assembly GCA_947095585.1). Lineage (NCBI taxonomy): Eukaryota > Metazoa > Arthropoda > Insecta > Diptera > Pipunculidae > Nephrocerus > Nephrocerus scutellatus. Next base: position 21,475,821 of record OX352761.1, read on the forward strand.
GGTATCAAGATTGATAGGTGAAGATAATATAAAGACATCACAGCATCACGTTAGTTCCGTCTTTTCCGTCGTTGTGTAGAAAAATATATGCCTTTGCTGTGCCGAGCCAAACTGAACGTAGTTCAATTAAAATTTCATTAACAGCGAGTTCACCGTATGTTGTGATATCAGTGGATATCCGCTGTGAAAACAACACCAAGCCAATTCAAAACCACAAATGCACATTCTCTAATGTCTATCTACCACACGACAGATATAGATCGACTCATCTCAAAGCCAATACCCAATACCATGAAAATCGTTGGTTATCTGCTGTGGGCCACAGTTGTCATATTTCAATTTTTAGTACTGCAAGACTGAGACACCGTCACCAATCATCTGCGTCGACCGCAGTGTGTTAAACCCAACGGAAACCCTAAACCAAATTAAACGCTCAAGTTCAATTGATAGTTGTGGGAAGATACAGCAGCTTATCATCAATGTCGGAGAGATAATGCGATATGTGGAACTAGTGCGAAGATTGTTGTGTGTGCGTGCCAATGACAACATAAATCACAATTTACTCAATTCCCATCGATTGGAAGGGATACAATGCTTGTGGGAAAAACAAAAACATTTCGCGGATTGATAGAATATTGTAGTCGTAGGTTATGTGTGAACATTCTAAGTAATTTATACAGTAACAGTTGGTAAATACACTTCGTCTTACAAGCATAAAGCCTCTTGTTTGATCATAGATTTTCGGTTTGTCCGGTTTATGTTCCAATTGAATTATTCCTCTTCTACCAATTCCAAATCAGTTTCCTTAGTAGTGGCTTTTTTGGATGTTACAGCGGAGCTTAGGTAAACACAGTCCCCCAACTTCAACCTCAAAGATTTAGCTTTCTTTTGGCACATTCTGAAAAACACGCCATCGTTGGGTGTCCCTTTTTTGTTGACAGTCTTGCTATACATACTTATTTTCTCCGTTTCTGTCCTAAAGTTTAGAAACGCACCAGCGCCTGATCGATGGATTCTGCTAATGATCTCGATATCGTCAGCGTATGCCAGCAGTTGACCTTAGTCTTCAAGAAAGTTGTGCCTCTATCGTGGACCTGAGATTTTTTGCGAAATTCTCCCCAATATGCTGTTAAAGAAATCACTTTATAGCGTGTCTTAAGAATGCTTTCTCCTTCCTTTTGGATTGGGCAAACCAACAATGCTGATATTTCATTCTTCAGACATGATAAGGTTTTTTTTTTCTTTGAAAACCCTAGTCCAAGTGACTGACACCGCGACCCAAAAGATCTATTGTATCAATAGGGCAATTAATTATCTAATAGACATACAGCTTTCCTAATAAAAGATAATATGTCCTTAGTAGCAGAGTTTTTCAACTCCGCCTTTGAGCATATTTCCTTATGGAATATGCGTTTCCTTAACCAAATAAGTGCTGGGCAATCACAGGGAACATGTTCGGATGACTCCTCATCCTCCGCACAGAATCTACATTCTGTCACAGAGCCCACAACCATTTTGCTAAGATGATATCTTAGGCCACAGTAGCCAGTTTGAAAACTCACTAGTTTCCTAATGCTACCTTTATCTAAATGTAGGATTTCTTTATATGAATAGGGTCTGATCAGTTGTTTGGATTGCCTTAGCCCCGGGGTATTTACCCAATGAGCCAGGCGAAGTTTGCCCTCCCAACAGTTTATCACCTTTGTGGCGGCACACCAATTGACGCTTCAAAATGGTTCAGGTCATATGAATGCAGTTTCCGAACCAGCCCTAGCTAGTTCATCTGCGGCTTCGTTGCCTGCGATACCTCGATGACCTTGTACCCAACTGAGCTTGACCCTGTTGTGTCTGGCCAGAGATTGCAATGCATCGTAGCAGCTTTTAACTGTTAATGAGTCCATCGACTTGGACGACAGAGCTTTGAGCGCTGCCTGGCTATCTGAATAGATATATATTCTCGCGCCTTTAACGCCTTTACTAAGGTTTAACCTGGCGCAGATCTCTATGGCATGGAGTTCAGCTTGGAAGACCGTTGGACTGTCTCCCATTTGTATCGAGACCTTTGTATTTGGTCCGTAGACACCAGCACCAACTCCAGATTCCATCTTTGATCCATCAGTGAACCAAACCAGACCATTAGCGTCTAGTGTCGAAGCACCATTAGACCAGCTTGCGCGGTCTGAGATCTCTACCTCAAATAACCTTCCGAAACAGTACTCCCTGACCATAACGTACGGTATTGTGCAGAACATGTCTCTTTCGGGAATTGAGTTGAGAATTCTCAGGTGTCCCACAAGGTCGCCTGGTTTATACTTATATTCTAGTTGCAGCTTTATAGCGCATCTAGCGGCCGTCTTCCTAATGAAGATTTGAAGGGGCGAAAGACACGCATAGCAGGTACGCATAGCACCTGTAATACCTAGAAAGGCAATTCTTTGGAGCTTCTGAAGCTCGTTTGCCGTTGTCCGCTCGAGTACCTTGGGCCACCATACTATGGCCGCATACGTGATTATGGGTCTCACCATCATCGTGTAAATCCAGTGTATCATCTAAGGTTTGAGGCCCCAAGTACTGCCGTAAAGTTTTCTGCAGGCCCATAGGGCCCTTGTAGCGCGTTTAGTAGCAGACTTGATATGACCATTCCAGTTAAGTCTTTTATCAAGGATAACACCGAGGTATTTGACCTCCTCCTGAGGCAGAAGTAATATCAAGACTCTCGAGCATAGCCCTAATCCATAGATTGGTCGAGGTTTCGATACCCTTGTTACTAATAGCTCTCTCTATAGAGTCGTAGCCAGTGTTATCGAATGCGCCTTCAATGTCTAGGAATGCACACAAAGCAACCTCCTTGGATCGAAACGTTCCTTCTATCTTTTAAGATGAAGATCTCATCAAATTTTTGAGATAAGCTGGTGCATGCACTCTACCAAGTCATCTCTTGCAGTGTTAGAAAGCTCGGCCGACTACCTGTGTGGGAAGCTTTGTAGCTTTGACATGTTCGTTTTTTTTTTTGTAAAACTTTCAAGCTTTCATTAAAAAATAAATGCAATTATAATGTGTTGGCAACTACCCCGAAATAAAGTATCTAACTGAATTGGGAAAAGTCAAAACTTCAAAAATTCTGCATCATCAGGCTGATAAGATTTAATGAAGTCACACTGTTGTCCCCAATTATCTTCAAAACACGAACAACGATGCAAACGATCCTTTGCAGTGTGAGCTCCTGAAGGGTATAAATCGTCATTCTCGTAGCATTTCTCAGCTCAACTCTCTCTCTGAATATAAACGATCGTGCTAACATTGTTTGTCAAATGAATCATAATTTATCAAACAGTTTTTTTTGATCTGCAAATAAAGACCCTTTGCCAAATGGGATGCTAATTCTGTAGTGTGCGTCGTATCGCAGAGTTAATTTGCATTTCAATTTTTGTGTCATGATCTTGCACGGCGCGGCGTATGTGCTGCGACATGCACATGACACTACTCGTTGATCCTCTTGGATTTGTGACATTTTAAAATATCGCCGCACACATGTGCATTATCAAAAACAACAACAATTCTTCACTTAACGTCGCGTGCCATTTGTAAGAAGCCACAATCATAACATTTTCGTATTTTTGCTCCAACTGTGTTTGTTCTCACTTGGCTCCTTTCCTGAACAAAGTGCAACAGCTGGCTTTAGTTTTTATTACGTACATTAAGTGTGACGGGTCGCCTTCATTAACTAATGGGTCGACGAATTAGTGCAGTGTGCCGCATGCATCTCATGCATCTCATTTGTGACAGAATACCAAACAAAATCGTTATATATGGAATCTATTCACCCCTGGTTGGAAGATATGGCAACAATGTACGTATCTGCAACTATATTTTTAGACGCATCTGAGTCCATTTGTCCAGCGGCTGTTCTTAATTTCATTGCAATTTTTTGAAGTTTCTTGAAACAGTTGTTTTTAATAATATTATCTAAATAATAAAGAATTCGCGTTATGTCCTCAGTGTATACGTCTTAGATGAAGATGGATGCTTGGCTTCATCAACTGACGCCGTAAAACTCTTTGATCTTTCTGCAAACAGTGGACAGTTATGCTGCCAAGCTGTATATATCGCATAACTCCATCTGCAGGAGATACGAGGAGGCAATGATCAAAAAACTCTTATGCACTATCTTTGCAGGAGTCCAGCCCTAGCAGGATTCAGATTCTGGTACTCCTTTAAATGAACGACAACCAGAAGGGTTGGTTACGAGTCATCACTGAAGAAGAAAATAGAAGAGCGATGTGATGTGTAGAGCAAACCATCATGAAAAAAACGGACTGTTGTGCGGAAGACATTAGTCGAACTCCATCCCAGCATACCAGTGCAAATAATGAATCTGCTGTAATAAACGAAGGAGCGGTCAGTGTAGGACGCAGCGAGTAAGCTGCCCACCTGTGAAAGCGAAGAATACTGCATTTGGAAAGAAAGCGAATCATTTGTTCACTATGTCAACATGAACAGCTACAAGCAGCAGTAAAGGCGCTAAAGCAATTTGCGAACGTGTTTGCTATCAGCGACAACAACATGGGTTAAACCGATAGATTGCAACATCGAATCGGCACAGAAAATGCCACTTCAATTCGGTAAGCGTCAAGGCGATAACCCCTTGCTAAACCACAAGAAGCCGACACCTGGGTTAAGAAGCTGAAACGTGATGGATTTACAGAGAAGTCCAAAAATCCATTGATTCCACCTGTGGTACTTGTCCAACAGCAGGATGATTCAACGAGACTTTGTGTATACTACCAGAATTAGGGTGAATTATTTGGAGTGCGCACCGATCCGAAGAAGTTAGCAGCTGTTGAGGAATGGCCAGTACCAAGAAATTTAAATGACCTTCTGAGTTTCTTGGGCTCGACGGTTTGTGTCTAGCTTCGCAGATGTTGATCGAAGCCTGCATCGCCTTACTTGGAAAAATCAGTCAGTAATGCAAGCGAGCACCAAAAACCATTTGACCTGCTGAAGAGGAAGCTATGCAGTTCCACAATTTTGGCATATCCGCGAGCAGTAGAACTCTTCGTTCTGGACACTGATGTATTTATTACGGGAAAAGGAGCGGTTCTATCGCAGTTTCAACAAGGAAAGCAACCCAACGAGAGGGAAAGTGACCAGGTGAATCGAATGACTCCAAGCATTCTCATTTAGGACAGGGAATCGAAAAGGCATGCTGCATAATAATGCTGAAGCTGATGGTTTTTTCAGAAGACCTTGTACACTCCAATGCAAATACTGTACAGTATTCTGAAGTAGTTGCACAAATAAGACGACAGGTTGGAAATCGTTGGAGAACAACAAACGCGTGATGATTTAATTGCTCTAATATTTCAATGGATGCAGGAAGACCGTAGTGGCACATGATGACAGCCTGCAGTAAAAAGTTCTGAGCTCAATGACAATCTTTGGAACTTTTGACAAACTATATTTTACAGATCTGAAAGAGCTCTCAGACTAAAAGATCATAGAACTAATCTCGTATTTGAACGCTACAGGTTGAATTTAAAACCAAGCAACTATACATTGATAGGTCTGTGAAATCAAAATGGCGCTCTCTACCACTAATTGAGGTCCTCGACCTACCTACCTACAATTTCCAAACAAAATACGAAGAAGCGTTTTGAGAGGTCATTCCTATACAGATTCTACATCAAAAACAACTCAGGAGTGTACAACTGAGCTGATGAAATTTGAAGGTCCCGTACCAGCAAACCAAGCAATTAATGAATTTTCCTGCCTCCTCCTTGGCGCTGAAAAATGAAATGTGTGTGTCTCTGATGTTAAAACAATAGTCTATAACTCCAATTAGGTTCTGGCTTACGCAGGCAATATAAATAATTTCAGCATAACTCCTACGGCTGCACAAAAAGATTTTATTCAACCACGCGAAGCGTGTATTGCTCAACGCCTATAATTGTGGGTTTCATTCTTTCACTGACTAGAAAGCCCACCCCGAACCCATCATTTCTTGGACGAAAGCTTTAGTATATGTCATAGGTAGGAAGGTAGAGTGGCAGATGGTAGAGTCCTCAGGAGATCCAATAAAAAGAAAGATGGTTGTGTATGGTTATATGCAACCAGTAGCATTGTGGTACGATATCAGATATATGATGCCGTTTTCTGAAAGCTCCTTCAGATCAGAAAAGAAGGGATTACTCAATTTGAGGAAACGGAAGCCGCAAGGGCCGGACACTTGCAAAGATAATGAATTAAAGTTACTTTCTCATTTACATTCAAACAATTCATGCAAAAGGTATTACAATGGATTCCCAGTTTGGCTGTGTGGTTGCCCACCGGCCAGTAGCCCGTGATTATGACAAACACTCTGGAAGTATATTTCCGAGATCTGGAGATCAGCTTGGTGGATTTGTTTTTATTATAGGAAGGCCATATCGCTCTCGATGTGCTGCGATTGGTCAAATTATTCCACCTAAGGTGTGCTTTGGTGGTAAGGAAGGAAAATGACGGAATTCAAAGGTCAGCAGACTGTCCAGTGTGACGCCCTTCTTCGTCAGCACATCTGCTTTTTCATCGCAATCAATGTCGCTGTGCCCCGGCACTCAAACTAGGGTCAAGTCTTTGCTTTGGCTTATTGCGTGACGAATTTAGAACTGTTGCTTATCGCAATGATGGCTTTGATAGCGGATTGGCTGTCTTCGCATACGCCGACCTCGACCGTTATTGCAGTATTGTGAGATAGGGCCCTGCATGCCACTCTTATCGCTAAGATCCCCGCCTGGAAGATACTAGCAGAGTAAGGTAGAAAAAGTTTAAGGTTTTCAGAGTAAACTCCAGCACCGACTCCATTTGGATACATCGGTGAATAGAGTTACATCAAAAAGCCCCACAGCTCTCCTGTCATTTCAACTTTCTCGACTTAGAAACTCTAGGGCAAAGCTGGGTTATGAGTGCAGTAGTTGGTTGAATATGGTATCAGATTGCAGTGGCCGTATGGTTTGGTAAAAAACCACCCAGATTCTCAGAGCCGGACCGAGCTGCACGCCGCAACGTATTTAATAAATAGGTCAGGAGGTAGTAAGTGTAGGATTGTATTTAGAGCATCGGTGGGACAGGATGCTCCAGTTATGCCAATAGCTGCTGATTATTGTATTCTACTTAGCTTGCTGGCTTTGTACTTCTTATTAATAGCCGGCTATCAGACCAACGCCCCATAGGTAAAAATAGGTCGCACCAGTGCTGTGTACAGCCGCAAAGCCATCCTCGGCTCTGTCATATTCTGATTTTTGTAAGACACAATTCCCCATCTACCCTATTGCTGTTAAGTAAGCTTTATACTAAAACAGGGTATCGGCTAGCTGCTACCCAGCTCGAGCTCTGTACAGCGGCCGTAGGTCTCATAAGATCGTTTGGCCGTTTTTGTCACTATTGTCGTCGTACTTGATCAGTGTTTCCGAGACTAAGATAATAAACCTCGCAGTGATCTTACCATGGAGGCACTAAGCCGAGCATTCAGCTTCATACAAATATTAAACGTCAAATTGTGACAAGTGAAACTGTATTATCGACTGCAATGTTGTTTAGCTCTTCTTATAATTGATAGCTAGCTCTTCGTCTGATATGGTAATTTGATTACAGTTTTTCAATAAATTTTAGCAGTATTCTTAAATATAGAGTAGGGCCTTCCTCAACTTGTGACTGTGGCTGAGAGTTTAAAAATAGTGGCATTATTGGCCCATATCTCCGGGAAGATGAAGATGACAACATCGTAACGGTCAACAGAGGCATTTTTAATAATAAACCGGTGGATGTAGACAGTTTGCATTCTTCTGCTATTGCAGAAACTTGTCCAGATCTTTCAAATTCAATCTTATTCTACCATTTCTTATTTGATATCCAAAATTGTTAGCACTCATTTCTTATCTAATGCTAATTATCTCAAAATTATTTCTTATTTGAGTATTTTATAGATTCGCGGCTGTTATACTTTCGTAGAGCCGCTTGCCTTTCATCATTTATCATTCATCTTACAGACTTACAGACAGAAATTTTCCTCATTGAATTTCAAACCTGCAGCTGATTTAAGATAACTTATCTTATAAACATCACAACTACACAATGTTGACCATCAGACCTTGCGTTCCACTGGAAATCCATTAACATCGCTCGTTATTCTGTTATTAGCTTGACCCGTAATGTATTTCTAAATTTCGATTCGATTCGATTTAATGTTTATAGTAGATTTTCGTATGTGCCATCTGCAGATTGATATCTGTCGATCGACACAACACAATATCACGTCGGTTTAACACACCGACCGCACTGCGATGAACAGTCTAATTGATTGCGGCTGTGATAGACTGCGATAGAATGCGATAAAAGATACTGTTGGCTGCCACCATTTCACCCCCTTAACCGAAGCTACTAACCAAAAGCCGATTTAATTGCTCCGAAAGCAATATATTGTTAACTGATGATGCGGGCTCAGTAATGAACTGATTTTATGAAGCAGTTTTTATTTTCTCACCAGCATCAGTTTGTCAATCAGAGAGTGCGGATATTGTCGAATCGAAGTCATCGTCATGTTGTGGTTTTTGCCTTTCACCTTTTTCTAATATCGTTTGGTTGAGAATTGCGAAATATTTGAATGGGCGGATTGCATTTTAGTTGTTCTTCTTCGTTCTTGTGTTAAATGCGTGCGTGCGTACGAGTGACTCAGTTTCTTGTGACAGTTTTCGGTTGGATTTTTTTCTTCTATCTTCAAATGCAAAGCGCATGCCTCAGAACGATCATGTCTGGCTATCGAATTTTTCACAAAATTTCGGTTAAATCTTTCTCTTTCTGTTTTAGTTCGCCGCGTCACAGCAAGTCCAACAAAACCACAACATCGACGACGACAACGCCGATGAATTTTCCTCGAGTTTTCTCGCCAAAGTTTCATTTGTCGTCTGCTCATCGTTCGCTTTGGAAACGAGGTGCGCGGATTCAATCCGTATCTGTTGGTTTTTCTTTCTGTATAATTGTATCTGATCAGCGATCAGTTTTATTTTCGTGTTTTTTTTGTTGTTGTTGTTAATATTCGCGATTGCCAGCGCGATCGAAATTTGCATATCGAACAAGTATCTAAAAGTAAATCCAGTACATAATTATGTATCTACGTATATGTACACATAATCAAACATCCGTCGTCTGCCTTATTGCTGCTGCTGCTGCTGCTGCTGCATGCACATCGCTTGATGTGTTTGTGTATTTTTAACTTGTTTTCTTTTTTTGTCTAAAATTTGTGCCTAAAAATAAACAAAAGTAATCGTGGTATCCGCGAGCGTCGAAATGAAAAAGGAAATCCGCCGACTTATTTAGTGTGTGTGTGTGTGTCATTGTGACGGAATGCAAAATAAAGACAAAAAGAAATAACTAAATATCAACAACAATTTAAAGCCAAATCTACCCTTGAATTTAATTCCTCGAATAATCAGAATACAGATAAAAAAACTACATAGCGGAAAAGTGCCTTGGTAACTGCAGTAAGAGCAGAAAATAACAAAAATTCGAGTAAAGTGCTAGGTCTTGCCGCCGTTTTGTCGTCGTCGGTGGAAATACAAAATCATAATTTCAAACGCGGACGGGTGGGGTAGACAGGAAAGGAAAAAGGAAATTAAAAAGCGGAAATTATCTCAACAATTAGGAGATGAACAATGTTGACGATGACAACGGCGACGCATCATTGACATGAGGAGGAGGCCAACCCTTGTCGTTTTCCTGCTCATTAATCATTGTTCAGTGTTGCTCCTCCTTCTTGTCCTTTATCGCCCGACATTACAAATTCACCCATCCCATTCATCATTAGCTCCTCGTTGTCTGTGGCGTTTTTAATGCAACTTATTTAACCGGCGCTCGTTCCGTTTGCAACTGCCATCCCTACTCTCTCTGTACTCTGTATACTACTCCCCGGAATTTTCGCGCATTTTCACTAGTTTTGACATTTTAATTGACGTGTGCTGGATGTGAATTTTCCAGTTGTTTCTCACTTATCCCCAACAGAGCGTATGCTTTGCTCTGATGCTCTGCTGTTTTGCATTAATTGTTGAAAAGAAGTAAACCTCAATTGGCTTCGTTGTGTATGGTGCTCAGTGTTAAGGCTTGACGAGAATATTATATAAAAAAAGTCCGTAATATGTGAAAAGGTGGGGACAGAATGAAAATTTTTTGTCTTTCGGTCTGCTTCACATGTTATTGTTATCTATGCAAGGGTTATATTATTATAAAGTTATGGTTCGTTATGGTGCCAGGTACCTATCGCACTCCTAGAAGAATACTGTCACAACTCAAAAGATGCATATATTGATGAGAACTAAATTAGCTAAATTTCTATTTAATTTGGTTAAAATTTAAAGTGACTTTTGACAAAACAGCTTTGACAGAATAAACTTTAAAATCTTCTTTAATTGTTTATTCAATGACTTACTACCAAAGACTCTCAGCACGAATTAGAGCTTCTAAGATAATTCTTTGATTTATGTCACTTTTCTTGTATAATTGGTTCAGTTTTTTTTTTAATAAAAGAAAAGAGATGATATAAAAATTGCACTTCATTTAATGATAAATTCATCATCATCATCATATTTGGCTCTACAACTGGTGTCCGGTCCTGGCCTCCCGCAAAAAATCTCTCCACCGGTTCCGATTTCGAGTCGATGTCATTCTCTTTGGCATCCCTAAACCCTGGGCGTCCTGATCTACGCCATCCTTCCAGCGTAGACTTAGCCGGCCTCACTGTCGTGTTCCATAAATCCTACCGCAAAGGACTTTCCGAGCTGGATCATCTTCGCTCATACGAGCTAGGTGTCATGCCCACCGTAGCCTACCGAGCTTAATTCTCTTCACGATGTCGACATCGCGGTAACGCCCGTAGATCTCATCATTATAGAGTCTCCGGAATTGTCCTTCTTCACATACGGGGCCAACAATTCTCTGCAAGACTTTTCTCTCGAACGCGGCTAAGAGGTCAGAATGCTTTTTGCAAAGCAACCAAGTCTCGGATCCATATTTAAGTACTGGTATGACCATTGTCTCATATACCGGCATCTTGGATGTTATGGTTAAGTTGCTGGATTTGAAGAGTCTTGACAGACTTTAGTAGGATTTGTTGGCTTTAAGCAACCGTGTGCGTATTTCTGGTTCCATGCTGTTATCGCCTGCTACAGTTGACCCGAGATAGTTAAAGAATTGGATTACTTCGAATTCGCGCTCCACTATTTGAATTGAGGGATCAATGTTGGATCTTGTACTCGCAGACGTGGCCACCATCTACTTTGTTTTGCTTTCACTTATGTGCAGCTCCAGATTTCGAACCGCCTACTCGATCTGAATGAAAGCTTCCTGTACAGCCCTTTTGGTTATACCAACGATGTTAATATCGTCTGCGTAAGCCAATATCTGAATGGACTTATAGAGGATTGTTCCTCTAGCCGTTACGTCAGAGTCTTGGATCATTTGCTCCAAAGCTAGGTCAGTCCGCAGGTCAGTCCATCCACTTGTCGGAGGACGTTTTAGATGTTGAATGGGCTAGATAGTGATCCGGATAATTTTACTTGGCTTATAACATTGGTCATGGTCAACGTACATAGTCGTGTCAGTTTATTTGGGAGGCCGAATTTTCTCATGGCTTTATAAAGTTCTACTTTGATATCATAGGCGGCTTCAATGTCTATAAAAAGATGGTGTAATGAGTTTTGAAACTCTGGACATTTTTCCATCACCTGCCTATGTAAACCTGATTTGCCTGGGATGAAGCCACAGTGGTATAAACCAATGATGACTTTAGCGTATGGGGCTATCCTTTCTTGAAGGATAGAGGAGAAAAACTTATACGCAGTACTCAAAACGTTATACCTCGATAATTGCTGGAGGTTGTGATACTCCTTTCTTAAGTATGGGGCACAGGATGCCTCTTCGCCAGTCTTCTGGCATCGCTTCTTTCTCCCATACTTGCACTATTAGTTTATGAAATGCGGAACCTCCTGTTTTAATCAGCTCCGCTGAGATACCATCAGATCCTGGGGCCTTATTAATTTGAGCTGATTTATCACTCAGCTAACTTCGTCTGTGCTTGGTGGCGGCAGCATAGTGTGGTCTTCGGTCATTGGTGGAGCCTCCAATTCCTTAGATGGCCATTAATCAACTCATGAAAGTGCTCTTCTCATCGCTCTTACATGTTGTGTATGTTGTGGTCCTTGCTCCCTGTACTGTTCTAGTTCACGGACGAGATTCTTCTCCCAGGCTGCTTTCGCCGGTGAACTGTTTTTTTCATATCCCATGAGCTCTTTATATTCATCTTCGCGTGCCCGCGTTCTATGAGTATGTTGCATTGCTCGGAACGCAACATTCTTACGTTCAGTCGCTAGCTTACATTTGTCATCGTACCAGTCGTTGCGATCTCTACGACTACTGCCTAGATGAAGTTAGCAGTGCTAATGACAGTATTCTTAAGGCGTGTCAATTTCTCTTCTACGCGTGGCCTCTCAGCCCTGCATTTAGATCGGGCGATTCCAATCGCTTGATCGTAGTTGTTTCTGGTCTCTTCTTTGCGGTGGGCAGCCGTGTTGACTCGAATCTAATTCGCGGATGCTATCTTTCTTGATTATGCAATCCACGCTCGGTGCACCATACCAAGTCGTAGTCGACGTTGGCACATTGGTACGTTCGTACCGTCATCAGGTTCAGGTTGTGGTAGCGGTCTAACAACACGTGGTCTATCTGGGTGCGAGTGGCTCCATCAGGAGATACCCAGGTGACTTTGTGGATATTTTTACTCGCAATGACCAAATTATTGCTTGCTGCCATCTCTATGACTCGTTGTCCATTATCATTTTCCCCCATCTGTTGATCTTTTCTCGATCATCTAATATTTTTTCGATCTTCCGATATTTTCTCGATTTTCTAATCTCTCTTCAAACTTCTGATATTTCCTCGATCTTCTGATATTTTCTCAATCGTCATATAGTTCCTCTATCCACTGAGCATTCCACGATCCTATGATCGATCTTTTGATATTTCCTTGGTCTCTTAATATTACTCAATCTTCTGATCTCTTCTCGAACTTCTGATATTTCCTCGCCTCGATATTTTCTCGACCCTCCGATTTTTCAATAATTCTTCGATGTTCCGATTTTTCTCACTCACATAAAAATTCATTCTTTTTAACCAGGATTGTTCTAAATCCAGACTTTCAGGAGACTTTCTATTTTTTCGTCAGTATTCATATTTGTTTTTGTAATCCTGTCGTTTTAGTGTTTTAGTTATTAAGCTGATGATATCAAAATATCAAGGGATAAAAGCATTAGATAAAAAAGCAAAAGAAAAAAGAGAGACATTTTGAAATGTATATATGTCTATGATAATACATAATACATGTAATGGTAATTTCTAAATAATGTAAGAATGCCCAGACTCATACATTTGACGCTTTTTGCTTTCACGTCCTCTTAATGTTCAGCCTGGTCTTTCGCAATGAATCACACAATCCGTTTGTTCGTCCTTAAAAACGGTGGGTCTAAACTGGGTACGTCGCTAACATTTCGATGCAGTCAAGATTTTATCAGTCCCAATATTTCGTGTCCCCAAGTGGTTCTACGCCCACTGGAGCTTGTAGAGATTAATATTTTTGCGGATCGTCCTTTTTTTTATAATGTACACCCTTATAGTGCTAAGGAGAGGAAAATATGAATTAAATGACTGCAGATCATATAAATGCGGAAACACAGAATCGGTCAATTCATTGCACATAACTGTAGTGCGGCAAAAGAAATAATCTCTGAATTGGTTAGGACGTCCGAAGATAGGCCTTATGGTAGATCCGTGGGCTCCAGTTGAGGCACGGGTATTACGGATGGGTTCGAGAATGGGCGGGTTGCATCTGGATATTTCTTTTGAACACCGCTTGTGAAAAAAGCGATAAAACAGTGACAAGCAGGAATCATTCCTACGATGTTAAAGCGATTCGATTGTTTTCGCGATATTTACGTCACCAATAAGTTTTATCGCGCGGTTCTGAACTCTGTCTGTTAGATCCAATGTGGTCTTGGTGGCACCTGCCTAGACCCCTTCCCCACAAACAGTTCTTTGTGTGACTTCTCCTCCCAAAGACGGGTGAGAGGTCGGAGTGCTGGATTTTTAGTGAGGTTCTGTTGGTTGTGCAAGTTCTGATACGACCTGTATACTATGCATATACCAGAGAGGGGAAGGAATGGTGTGCTATAGCCTATAACCTCCACCTCCACCTGCCGGTAATATATGCATTGAAATTTTCATAAAAATCGGTTGGTAGATGTGAGTTTCCATAAATAACAACCGCACAAAATTTCATTTTTATTTATATAGATTAGGTACTCGTACTATACTCGTATGTACCCCACCCCCGTAATAAAGAGGAAAGTTGCAATTTTTAATTTTTTTCTAAATATGCATTTCAAATTTTAAAATGTAATTATTTCTTATCTTTAAACTGATTCAAAGTCATTTATTTAAAGAACTGGATGTTTTCGATAAATGATGACTGTATTTAAGGAAAAAAGAATAAGGTGGATACAATGACACTAAAATGTTACAAATGCATTCAACTTTATGTGACTTTTTGTGCCGAGTCGTTTTACCTAAGTTAGTAGTAATCGTAATTTCAATTTGTCACGGAGAAAGTATAGCTTACACTTTGAATTGAAATAAATTATATAAAATTTAAAAGAAAATATGGCTACTTGGATACTAAGGAGTAGTATTAGTTGAAGAGGTACAATTAATTATCGCTATGCTTGACAACTTTCACTTTCACCCTTTCGTTCGTCGTCGCTAAATGATTAATTACTCAAAAGTGCTAACAATTATCTTGCAATACGAATACAATGGACAAGAGTAGCAGTTAACCACAGTAACTGTCTACTTATTTTATGACCAATTGGTCGAACTACTTCTGGCTTGTCGGTCACATTAATCAGTTTGATTCACTGAGCATGAGATAAATGACTCGGATGTGAACAAAAAGTACAGCCTTCTGTGTAAAGTGGATGTCGCTTTACGGGTTTCCTATTATTAAATAGGCGGGGTGTGTTATGATAGCGGACTTAAATAGAAAAAACGAAAGAAAGGGAATAAAAGATGAAATCAAAATACAAACTCCTTGTCAATTATATGGGCATTTAAGACATTAAAGACACACAGAATGTGAAATTGTTCAATTGTTCACTTTTAAAACAGAATGTTACTCACCGATGTAACACGTTTGTCACAACTCGCAATCTCAGCTATCATTTCAAATTATTATCAAAAGTGAGCACAACTTTAAGGCGGCTCTATTAATGCTGTTTGAATAGCTGTGAACTATTTTCAAATTTTTCATCATTCACAGCAATTGTGTAAATTGTTCATTTTACGCTGTCAACATGATGTGTCTGTCACCAGTTGAGTGGAACACCATACGATTCACGAAACACCGAACCTAAAACAAACAGTAAATTAAAATCATAGGAATGTGCTACTTCGTCACTCTTTGGGGCTGATCGCTGATGTTGTTTTGATGGGAAAATAACACAAACCCCTGATGTTACATATGTCTTGTCTTTACTTTGTCGGGTGGTGTGGAACAAAATTGCATTACACACTTCCATCGATGATAATTATTAGAAAAAAGATAGAAGCCACAAAATGCGGTTGATTAAGAAAATAAATAACCCACAGTCATCCAAGTGAAAAAGTCTGATCTTAATTGAATCGTAAAATATAGCAAGGAGAGGGCATACATTTTTAATTCTGTAATTTTAAAATATGAAATAAATTATGATTTATGACACATGACATGACATAAGGTGTTAACTTTTAGTAAAAAAAATTTAAAAAGTGACATCAATTGATTCGATCGATTTTTTTGAACTGTGTAAAATATGCCTTGTAAATCGCTTATTTTTTATTTTCTACTTCATGCGATCTTTCGTTACATATTCCTAAGGTATTCCTAGCTATGTTTTTTCAAACTTATCTTTAATGATATCCACTTCTTTTGAATCTTTTGAACGTTGTTTTGAAATTCACGACTAATGTTTCGATCTTCATAAATTTCTTTGATATTCCGATCTTTCTTTGATGTGCGATCTCCTTGAGACTCCAATCTAATATGTCTTGATCTCTGATCATTTTTTGAGACTCGGATTTTTTTTTCGATCTTATTAATCTTTTTCTAATCTCCACGGTATTTTTTTTTAAAATCCCTATTGTTTTGAAAAACACGATCTTCTTAAATAACTTCGATATTTCGTTTAGTATTTGATCCTTCGATCATCTTGGAATTCTAATCTTATTTCAATACTTGCCAGATTCGTTTCGATATTTTTTTGTTATTTCGCTCAAAGATCAAATACCTTTAAGTTTTTAATAGATCTTTATAGCTTTCTTTGATCTTTAATAATTATTTTCATTTCCTGATTTATTTTTATATCCATTCTTCTATTGAGTTTCGATCTGCTGGTCTTTTCCAATAATTCATACCATCTTATTACAATTGTCTAAAGTTTCTTCAATGCTTCCTTGACATTCTGATCTTTCCTTGATCGTCTAATATTTTCTCGATCTTCTGATCTTTTCTCGATAGTCTGTAGTCTGAACATTCATAGATAGTGTAATATTTTCTCGATCTTCTGATCTTTTCTCTATAGTCTGATCATACATAAATCGTGTGATCTTTCCTTGATAATCTGATCTTTTCTCAATCGTCTGATTTTACCACAGCTATCTGACCTCACCTCGATCGTCTGATCGTTCATCAATCGTCTGCTCTTTCATCGATCTTCTAATCTTTCCTCGATCGTCTGCTCTTTCATTGATCTTCTAATCTTTCCTCGATCATCTGATCTTTTCTCGATCGCCTAATATTTTCTCGATCTTCTAATCTTTTCTCGATCGTTTAATATTTTCTCGATCTTCTGATATTTTCTCGATAGTCTGATCATTCATAAATCGTGTGCTCTTTCCTTGAAAATCTGATCTTTTCTCAATTGTCTGATCTTTCCTCAAATATCTGACCTTTCCTCAACATCGTCTGATCGTTCATCGATCATATGCTCTTTCATCGATCTTCTAATCTTTTCTCGATAGTCTGCTTTTTCATCGATCTTCTAATCTTTCCTCGATCGTCTGATCTTTCCTCGGTCGTCTAATCTTTCCTCGATCGTCTGATCTTTCATCGATCGTACGATGTTTCTCAAATTTCTGATCTTGTCTCGTATCTTATTTCGATTTTTTTTTGTCTCACGATCTTGTTTTAACTGTCTGAACTTTCTTCGATCCTGCTATCTTTCCTTAATCTTTCGATCTTTGATATTTTATAGTTTTTTCGATTGCACGATCTTTTTTCAATTTCACGATCATCATGCGATGCTCATTTTAAGCCAATTTTTATTAATAGGATATTTCGATATCTTTATCCTAATCCCATTTTAATACGATCGTTAGAAATTTCTTCGATCAATTGACCTTCTTCTACTAAGTCTTAGATCTTGCTTCGATCTTCTAATTTTTTTCCATTTCCGATATTTCTACCAGTTATTACCCATTTCATTAACAGATCTTATTTCGAGTAATTGACCTTTTTTTATCTTCAATGTTATTTCAATATGCCAATCTTTTTTCGACCACATGGTCTTTGTTTTTTTCAGTTTTTTATTAAATGTTTCATCCGATCTTTTCTCGATCTTTCTATTTTCTTTTAACGTCCCTGTTTTTTGCCTGATCTTTCTATTTTTATTTGGCGTCTCGATCAATAACCCAATATGCCGATCTATTTATACCAGCCATTTGAGTCTTCAACTTTATTATCTTTTTCTCGGTGTATGGTTTTTTATGATAAGATGGTGGCTGTTTAAGCGACTTCCATCCTTGTCGACTGATCATTTACAATGTTTACAATATGTTAAGAAATGAACGATTTGGATCTTACCCCAAATGCTGCATAAATATCTTAAACTTAATTAACCCGGCAGTTTGCATTACAATTGTTTAAATGAATTTTGAAAAAACTGTAAAAAGGATGGATTACCAAGCGCATAATTTCACATGTTACACTGTCCCCGAGTGCTCCACAGACGATGAGTCGCGATGCAGTGATAGTAGTCAATGTACGTTGCGGTCTGGAGGTTCGACATCGTCGAGTGATAATACTATTTTGCGAAACCATCAACGACATCAACATCAGAGAATGCTCTCTAGACCGCCACAACGATCATCCTTACCAACGACATCAGCTGTTGCAGTGCAAGCTGCGCCTGCAATGCCACAAATTGGCACCTACCACCAGACAAACGGATCACAACCACCACAGTGGGGCTATTTTGTTCCACTAGCACCGCATTGCTATTTAAGTCCTCCAGTGCAGAGAAGACGGTTGAGGTAAGCCATCACGGCAAAGAAATGAAATTAAATACGCGTCATGGGAATTAAGTTGTGAGACTTGGGATGAGGGTTTTCTGTTGTTTTCTGTTTCCGATTGAGTAATTCCATTTTGCATCGTCACTCATCCACTTTCTATTTCTTCTCATTACAGAGACAAGGAGAACGATCGTGGTCGTCGTGCTGTCAGCTACAGTGGTTCGATGACAAACTCCCTACCACGGGCAGCTCCTCGACGGGTCTCCCTCATGAAGGAACCACCGCCACCGCCACCACCGAAGCCTGAATTGTCGCAGACATCATCGATTCAGTCATCGTTGACTTCATCGCCTATTCCAAGTAAATTCCCACAATCCGAATACAATCTTATCCAGAAGTTGGACTCATCCAGTGGTGGTGGCAGTATTTTAACTGCTACATCTACGACTTGCACCTCATCGTCTCATGCAGTGCAAAATATTTACCAAAATCCTTCAGCTATTTCATCATCGTCGACAAGCAATAATTATTCATCATTGTTCTGTCATGCAAAGACGACAACGAGTCCTGCCGCAGTGAGGAAGCGTGAAAAGCTTCTACATCGTTTCAGTGATGCAGCCACACTTGGCCGGAAACTCAAGAAGAAGAAGAACACCAACCGGACATGTCATTCGATGACCGAGGCTATTGAGATGCTCGCCGATCCTGTGATAGAGGATGAATTTTTCGTAAGTACTGAAATGCACATACATAGTAAATTAAGAACATGCAACCATATATTTAAGATACCTACCTAGAGCACCATGCTAAATGATGTGCCAAATACCGAAGTCAAAAATCTTGTAAAAATGTTGTCAAGAAATTACTTTTTTTGGGGGCAATAGGACACTCATGTTAAGATGGAATACTGCTATAGGCTTAGCCTTTCCGCACTGCCATCAGCACATGTAATTCCACACAAATACCTAAATCGCTTTTGGTAAAATACTTATTGGTGGAGAAAATCCGCCCCTTAATTGCTGCATAGTCCGCCGACCAACGGCACATCGCGTGGTGGCTTCTTATACTGTGTAATGGACTCAACAGGCAACAGTGAGTAAGCTTTTGTTATCTTACTTTACAGACGGAACAATCCTATTCGGAAACCTGTGCCCTATCAACTGGATATAATGTTCATACAAACAAATGCAATTACATATCTACAAAACAACGCCCCCTCTTCGCTGATAGTTCTGGGTTTGTGGAATTAAAAGCGCTCCACACAGCAAAACAATAATAATAATAAAGAAAAGTGAAAAGCGACGACATCGTGCACTTGGTGGTCTTCACACTTAAACATCCCCCCTCCCCCCTACACATTGATGAAGGCAATAGAATTTTTCATTAGAAATATTTTCGTTTATTGTACACTACATTTTATCAAAATAGAGAGGAAGTCGAGGAAGGTTGTGGTTATTCTCGTTTTTTTGGTTTTGCTTTAGCCCAGTGGCAGGCTTGCAGTGAATCGGGAAAGCTTATCAGCGGACAGTGGAATTGTGTATGGATGTGATGTGTTCCTTCCTTTGTTCATTTGAAAAATTCAATTCGAATTTAGTTTTTATTCGATTGTCGTGTTGACGTCGTCGTCGGGTAAATTTTGGCTCTCGAAATTTTCGAACAACACTCATATAAGTCGAACTTAGCTGAATTACAAGTGCACGGGGTTTTAAGAATGTCCTAATTGTAATACAGATTTTTACAACAAAACAACAAAAACAAAAACCGAGGAACAAAAAATGAAAGATAGATTTTTTTGTGAATAATAAAAATTTCGACTTCTTACTCTACTACCTTTGAAATAATTCGGACAACAAGAAACTAACTTTTAGTTAACCCTCTTTCTTGGATGGCATAGCATTAATTTCTGTTGTTTTTCGTCCATCTGTTCAACCAACTTTTACAAATCTGCCAACTCACTGTACCCACAAAATATTGTAAATAACAAACTAAGTTCAAGAATCAGATCTACGTTTAAATCATATCGCTTAAGACAATGCCGGCAGTGTAGTGAGAAAATTGTTGATATACACTGCGCGTCACTTGAATAAAATCGCATATTATTCTAACGATCAGAGTTTATGGCACTTGACATTGCTAAGGAAGTAGATTTTTCGTGTGCTTTTTTCAAAGATGTGTCAATATGGAACGAAAAATGCACAGAAAGGATAACGCCGTAGACTTTACTGCAGATACTTCAAGAGAAATGTTATTCCATGCTGCCTTAATTGCTATTAAGCGATTGATAAGCAAATTGTCATCTCGAATTAATGATTTTAACTGTCCGGACCATTTAAATGTAATTATTGCGAGCTTGACGGGCTAAGCTTATATTATAAAAATAAACTTTACGTCATATGTGTCAAAAATCCGGGCGATATTCTTTCCGTTGTGCATGAAGCTGTCGATTTTTATTTAAGCCTGTGGGCGAAATTGCTTTAGTGCGTTGAACTTCCTCTCGTGGTTTGAGTCCCAGATATACACCAAAAGTATTTTTCACGGTCCCACCTCTCGCGAATGTCTGACAAATGTCCGAGAGTAATATTTTGTTACGGAAAGTTTTTCAACTCGCCTTTCAAATGCGGCAATAAATTGTAGGTTGTTTGCAAAAATATAACACGTACAACACGAATGGTACGATAAGCTAGGCTTTGGACCGCAAAGTCGCGACAATTATTATCCTTCACACTGCATAATTCGCGCACGCTAAAAGGGGTTCGCACCCTTACAATGCTCGGCTATATGATTGGCAAAGCGTATGCGTTAAGGAAAAAGAGGAGAAAAAATGAGATGTCTATAAGTTTGTGTTTTGAATGCCTGTGGATCATAGTGATGCGGGAAGTCAGAGCTTGACAGAGCATTCCACATACATGTTGTACGGCTGAATAACAATTCCCTGAACTTAACTGTACGTCTAGAGATGGCCTTGAGGGTAAACTGATGAGCATTTAGAGCGTCACGAGTATTGCGGTTGAATTCAAGGAGAGGTGGCATGCAGCTGGCTATTTCTCTTAAGCACCGCTGGTGGAAGAAACATTAGAACAGTGACAAGCAGAAAACGTTCTTGCGGTGTTCAAACGAATCTATTGATTTCGCTATATTTGCGTCACCGATAAGTTTTATCGCGCGGTTCTGAATTCTATCTAGCTGATGCAAGGAAATTTAAGGCGCACAAGACCAGATATGGCAATTGTCCTCAAGTTTAGGGCCAATAAAAGAGCCTTGTAGATAGTAGCCTGATCAGAGGGAGTGAAATATTTCTTGTATCGGGCTAGAAAATCTAAACATTTCACAGCATTTTTGGCGACGGTAAATATGTGGTCATTCCAACGAAGCTTGTCGTTAACGCACATACCGAGAATTTCGAGATGTTAAGTTTCCTCGATTGAAGTGCCATTCATTGATAATGGCATGGGATTTAAGACAGGACAGCATTGGCTGTTGGAAGCGTTAAGTTCTACTCGATTGTTTTCTCCCCATTGTAAAATGCTGTTTAGGTGTAGGAGTGCTGTCGTCAGCGAGAGAGTGAATTGGACTATAAGTCTCAGATAAGAGATCATTAATAAAAAAATGAGAAAGAGTGTCGGTGATAAAACAGAGCCCTGAGGAATGCCAGCATTTCAGTGATGTACTTTAGACTTGAAACTGTTCAATACAACTTGAATTGAGCGGTACGAAAGATAGCTTCTAATCCAGTAAAACAGTTTATCATCGACTCCATAAGCACGCACTTTTGACAGAAGAGCTTGATACCAAACTCTGTCAAATGCCTTAGAAATATCGAGTGCAACAGCTTTCTCCAAATTGATGCAAAGAAAAGACCGGTTCCACTGTTCAGTGAGATATACCATCAAATCACCAGTAAAGCGTTGCCCACGAAATCCATACTGCCGGTCACCTAGGATTTCGTTGATTTTTAAGATATTTCTTGAGCTGAAAATTGATCAGCGTTTTCATGACATAAATAATGGATGGATCGGTACGAAGAAGGAGACGACGAAGAAAGGCTCGCCTTTTGGACAAAGGTTGTTTTCCAACATTTTGGGAAGAGTCCAGAAGAATAGGATAGATGGAAAAGCTTACGCAATGGTAATGCCATCTTGGAAGAACACCTCTTTACCACAATTGTGGAAATACCATATGGCCCAGCGGATTTGCGAGTGTTGAGATCATTTAAAACTCTAGCAACTGTCTCATAGAGTCTCCTTAGAGTGTTCAATACTTTGAAGTGCAGGAGGCATCAATGCACAATCTGCTGCGAAGTGCGCAGCAAACAGATTGGCCTTGTCTATAGAGCTGACAACTGGAATATTATTATAAATGAGCGTAGGAATCGACGACGAGGCTGTATTTTTGATTCTTTTCACGAATGACCAAAAATTTTTACTGCCTTTGGGTAAGGCTAAGTCTCTTTTCAAATGTTGTGCACGCCTTACGAAAGAAAGACTCGCACTAGCTCTACTTTTTGCTCTGATTTTTGCTACAGACTCACTGGAGTATGAGGGTAATGTTAGGAGAAATCTTCTGTCCACTGTTGGTGTAGCTCTTGCTAACCTTTCTTTCATGTGTTTTCCATTGTTTCCTTTATAATAAAATTATTCGGCACGATAGACCATTGCGGTCCAAGTCCTAGCTTCTCGCGACCATTTTTGTTGTGTATGTTTTTTTTTTTGACACAAAGGGAAGGAAGGAACGGAATAATGGAATGGATTGTTTCCTTTATTCTTCGAAAATGATCACAGAACTTTAGCTTTTTTTGCAGTTTGTATAGCAATTGACCGCAGGGAGAGTGCATTTTCAGTGCATGTTGTTCTATTTCTACACTTAAAAAAACAAAGAACAGTTTAAGTCAACTATACTATAATCTGAAATCGTATAGCAACTCAGCGACTACTGTTTCAATTCACATGACGCAGAAAAAACCAATTTTTTGTAGGAAGGCGAAAAAGCATAAAGAAGCATAAGCGTTTCCGCATTATTCTGCTTTTTAATTTTTTGCCGAAAAAAACCACGAAAATCGTGGGAATCGTTTCTATTCAAGTGACGCGAAGTGTATCTCAACCGATATCTCAGCTACTCGTAACAAATCATAGTTTTCTTGATTGGGTTTATGAGTAAATATTCGCGTTATGCTTCCATTATTTAAAGCAAGTCATAAAAAAACCATAGAGTTAGTTTTTTTTTATAAGCATTATCAGCACTGGGGTCTAATCACTTCCAAATTTTTACAATAAGTGGTGTCACCGGAGATACACATGTGTACAAAATTTGAATAAAATCGGCCTGCAGGAAGTGGGTTAAAAATTGATCGCAAGATTCCACAAGCTAGCCAGCCACCGACTGACAGGCACATGCCGACGCAAAGTTAATGTAGAGAATTTGAAAACTATGTTTTTCGGCCACAACCTTTTATTTATACGTGTGAAACTTTTTTACATGCGTCACACGCAACATGCCTCTGGCTGCCGCATCACGCGCGGTTTCTCAAAAATGGCGTATGAGATTAAGCTCTCATGGACGTGTGAAAATTGGCTAAAAATGAGCACAACCAGGATGAAACCCAAACGTTAACACTCGTCACACGCGTCACACCCAAGACGCCATGTGGTATCTCAGAAATGGCCCACGAGACTGAGCTGGTCACAAAACTCAGATCTCTTGACTGGAATTTTGGCATAATATCGGCCGATTTCACGTTCGATGTTGATCCTGAGTTCGTCTAAAGTCTTTGGCTTATTGGCAAAGACCGACCACCGACATGACATAGCCCCTAAGAAAAAATTCCATAAGCGACAAATCATACAAACGAGGCTGCCGAAGTGGTCCATTTTTGGGAGTTAACACGGTCATCGAACTTCGACTTCAAAAACTCGATTGCTTGGTCAGCGGTGTGGCACGTGGCATCGTCTGATTGAAACCACATTTCCTCCAAATCAACCTTTTGCAATTAATCCCAAAAATATTCAGTCGACATGGTCCGGTAACGATCTTCATTGACTGTGACGGCTTTGCAAGTTGGAGAAGAATTATGGGCCAATAACCTCTGCAGCATGAAACACGCACAAAACAAACTACTTTTGTGGGTACACTGCGGTTCACTAGAAAAGAAGCACATCATTTTGGGAGATAAAATTGATTTCTCCAGTTATATGTCAGGAAAGGAAAAATAAATGATGGTGAAAGTTAGAGTAGTTTTTTAATAACTTTTTTTGAAATTTACCTGACCCCTGTTTCTCTGCATTTTCGAAGACTTTGAGGTCCTTTTGAACCACCTTTCGCATGACCTCGAGAGCTGACGTGTGACGTGTTTTGCGTTTCACATGTGGTGATATTGGTCATTTTATCGTTTTTTGATGTCCTTTTTAATCACCTTTCGCAAGACCTAGAGAGCCGAAAGTTTTGTGAGCAGCTCGAGAGCCAATTTCGATATCCCGTGATTGTGTCGCGTGTGGCGCGTGTGACGCGTGGAAAATAGAAAATACTTTGAAACAGGACCGACCTCAAAAACAGATAATTTGGTTGTTATTACCTTGTGGGTCCTAGGGCCTCTACTACGCCTACGCGCAATCGCGTGGGGTTCTGGCAATGAGCTTTAGCTCTCTCCAACTCTTCCCCAATTTCCGTGACTCCTCCTCAACTGTTCTGCGTCATGTATTTCTCGGACGACCCGTTCTTCTACCATCCTGAGATAACGGATTCCATTGCATTGCGTAGTTTGCTATGGAACTGTCGCCTTTTCGGAGTATATGACCAA
The DNA here is from genome assembly GCA_947095585.1 of Nephrocerus scutellatus. Lineage (NCBI taxonomy): Eukaryota > Metazoa > Arthropoda > Insecta > Diptera > Pipunculidae > Nephrocerus > Nephrocerus scutellatus. The sequence continues at coordinate 21,501,010 of OX352761.1, forward strand.
TCCACTGCCACTTCCGTCGTTGGATGGTTGTGCCTATTGGTTCCTGACCCGTTCTCTGGTAAAGATGTTCGTTAGAGATACGGTTAGGCCAGAAAACCCTTAAGATGTTCCGTAGGCACCTATTTACGAACGTTTGTAATCTTTTTATGATAGTGGCGGTCACCTTACAAGTGCTGCACCCATACAACAGCACAGATCCAACATTTGAACGGAACAGTCGCATCTTGGTGTTTAAGCTGATTGCATTGCTTCGCCATATCATGGACATTATTCAAAACACTAATTTTGCTTTGTCGATTCGGTTGACAATTTCCTGTTCGGTTCCACCTTCGGTCGAGACAATACTCCCAAGATATAGGAAACTCTATACTGGCTGTCCAGCAATGTTAACATGAGTAACTGAGTTAGTGCCGAGGTTGATGATTTTGGTTTTGGCAGTATTAATCTTCAAACCCGCAACATTTGCCTGTGTAAGAGTAAACAAACGTCGTCAGCCTGGACTACGCTGACGACGTTTGTTTACATACATGTTTGAGTTGAGATGTAAGAGTCTAATGAATTCCTCCGTTTCCAGTAGACAAGTTGCGCGACGCACATCGCTAATTACCAACAAAAAAAAAATCGGCGATAGAATGTAACCTTGTCGTACCCCAATAAGGATCTCGAATTCTTCTGACAGCTTTCCTCTATGCAGCACATGACATTTAGAGCCATCATAGGTTGCTTTATTAATAGCTATTAGTTTATCGGATATACCTCTCCTGTGCAAGGCGAGCCAGATAAACTGTCTGTTGACACTGTCAAATGCCTTCTCAAAATCGATGAACAGCAGGTGCAGTGGTGACCGGAATTCAACGCACTGTTCAATGATCCGCAGGGTGTTTATGTGGTCTACACAGGAGTATCCAGTGCGGAAAACTGCTTGTTCGGCATCGAGTGTATCTTCCAGATGTTCCTTAATTCCCTCAAGTACTACTTTGGCTATTACCATTGTAACTGCAGGAAGAACGCAAATGCCTCTCCAGTTTTCGCACTTCATAAGGCTACCTTTTTTAGGGAGCTTGATAATCATTCCCTTCTTCCACTCGTCGGGGAAACTTTCTACCTCCCAAGCTCTCTTTGGGAAATTGTTACTTCCGGCGAATTTGGGAAATTGTTACTTCCGGCAGCTCCGTTTGATTTGGGTGCATATTGTTAGCAAATACTCGGTTAAGGACCGTAGAGAAATGCTCCTTCCATCGCTTGAGCTGATCCTCATCTGAAAGGAGTACGGCACCATCTAGGCCTTTCACCGGATGTTGGCTAGAGCGGTGACCACCAGTCAGCTCTTTGGTGATTCTGTAAACCGTTCTGCTATCGCACCTACTCGCTGCCTTCTCTGCTTCTAAGGCCAGGGTGTTAAGATTAGATTAGATTAAGATATTTTATTAAACATTTAGATATTATACAATTTTGACTTAAAAACTAAACTTATAACTATTATTATTAAGTGTCGGCTCAACAATAGGGGCCCGACGTATTTACATTGTCTTTTTTTTTTGATTGCTTATTTTTAAACAATATTTTTTACTACTTAATCTACTACATGTTTATTTTTAAAGCAATTTAATTTTAAACGATAAATTTTAAAATAAAATAAAAATGAAGAATAATATTAAAGGGGGTATAAACAGGGCGATATTCAGCCTCTGTAATGTTGATTGCTGGCCTTCTCGTAGAAGGAAACGTCTTGATTATTAAAGATGTCGTCAAATCGAGCATCTGTGAATCCTCTGATGTTTATATAGCGGTGGCTTGGCTCGATTTCTTCGATTCTCAGTCCTTGCATCTCCGGACTTGGATGTGTTTCCAACCCATCAACGAATTTCTTTGCCATTCGGAACAAGTGGTCGGTTATGGGCAGCAGACCTGCCGCGTCGTAAAGCCTTGCACTCGAGACAAACTTATAGCTGTTTGGCACCCTCCAGAGTCCTGTACAGATCCTAAGTACCTTCCTTTCAAATAGGGAGATCTTCTTCATCGTTGTTGGTGAGACGGTGAACCATATGGGATAGCCATAGGTTATCACTGGCCTGATGAGCTGCTTGTAGATGAGCAGCCTTGTGTTGTTTGACAGTCCGTTTCGCCTTCGTAGAAGCGGGTGCACCAAATGAAAGGCGTAATTAGCATTTTTCAACGTTTTATCGATGTGGGCATTAAACTTGAGCCTCTCGGTGAAGTTTATTCCCAGGTACTTTTTCTCTGATTGGGTTTATATAACTGTGTTGTCTGGAATGGTGATTTTTAAGGCTCTGCACCGGCTTGCGATTTTTCTTATCCTTGTTTCGGTTGCTGGTACTCGGAAGCAGATGAGTTCCGTTTTATTGGCGTTGATCTTTAGTCCCCACTTCAGGTAGTAGTCCCAAAGATTTCTGAGGTGTTCCTCCACTCTTCGGGCAGCTATCTCGGGAGAGCGGGAAACTGCATACGTTATGGAGTCATCCGCGAAGAGCATAGTCCTTGTTCCGGCTGTATTTGTGGGTTGATCCGCCGTGAAGATGCTATACAGGATTGGTCCAAGTCTGGAACCTTGAGGAACTCCGGCTTTGATCCTTTTCCTTGTCGATGGGCGGTCGTACACCTGTACAAAGAAGACCCTGTTTAAAAGAAAAATTTTAATTATTTTTACAATATAATTGGGGAAACCAACACTAATAAGCTTGTACAGTAGCCCGTTTATCCAGACACTATCGAAAGCTTTTTCGATGTCTAGCAAACAGGCCACTGTACTTCTTTTGACGTTCAGTCCTTTAGTGACGTCACTGTGAAGCTTCAGCAGAGGGTGCAGCGTAGAGTGCTTTTCTCGGAAACCGTACTGAAAGGAAGGAATAAGATTTCTTTCCGTACAAAACGTATTGATCTTTTTACGGATCAATGATTCCAATACTTTACTGATACAATACAGTAAAGCTATTAGACGGTAACCTGGTAACTGGTACTACCTTGGCCACCTTCCAGTTGTCCGGCAAGTAGCCGTTGTTTAGGCAATTGTTGAAAATGATGGTTAACATCAAAATTGCCATACCCGGTAACTTTTTAAGCAAAAAGTTAGAAATCCCATCTGTGCCTGATGATTTTTTTGAGTTTCCACTCATAATCAAATCATTGACAACAGCTGTTCCGGTAAACATATCGACGTCTACGGGTGCGTTGGCGCGATTTTCTTCACTGAACTGCACTATAGTATTTCCTGGAGAAGTGGTGTCTTCCACAAGACTTTCAACCTCTTCCAAGAAATCTGGAAGATGCGTTGGTGGTCGGTCCGTAAAGCTCCTTTCAAAATGGCAGGCAAAGGCTTCCGCTTTCTCAGCAGCGCTGGATACTGTTCGATCTTCAATGGTGATAGTCTCTGGAATGGAAATACGCTTTCCAACCAGAGAGTTCAGCTTCCTAAAAGCATCAGGGCCTGGTTTGATGTCCTGGAGCCGTTTGGTCAGTTCATCTTCCTGAAACCTCCGCACAGCTTGACGACACATGTTAACTGTACAACGCAGTTGCGAAAGTACAGACAGGTATTCGTCGTTGACTGTGTTAAGTGTCCTTTTGAAGATTCTCTGAAGGCGCTTCCTAAGCCGTTGCTTGTGAGCATATATGGCCTGTATATGCTCAGGCAAGTGTTGGAAGCGATCCCTGCTAGTGCGAATTGTTTTCTGCCGATTAATGGCTGAATTCACTGTAATCTCAAAATTTCTGATAGCATCATCAATTTCTGTATTCTCCAGATTTCTGCAAGCCGCTGGAATAGGAAGTTCAGCTTCAACTTCTGATCTAAACCGGTTCCAGTTTATTTTCTTAAAGTTGATGTGAAGTTCAGGTGTTGGGGTGACTTGCACAATTCGCTGGTTCAGCCTCACTCGAAGCTCTATGGCCATATGATCCGAGTCGCTATCATGCGCCAAGCAGGAATAATTTCTTAATTCTGGGAGAATATTTAAGAAATTTGTGGTTGCCAGAAAGAAATCCAAAGTTGACGGTGTCCGAGGATACGTCTTCCGGGGCTGTGAAACTATAGCCATCGTGTGCTGATGCGGATTTGAGTCCATCCAGTCTGTAATGGCCCTTCCTTTGTGATTGCACACTTCGTCCTGCCATCGAGTATGTCTAGCATTAAAATCACCTCCAACAACACAGTATGTGTGTCTAGAGGAGGTGTTGCAGACAGTTTGCAAATCCCGTTGGATGTCTTCCCTCGTTGCGTTACAGTGATTGTACACCGATATCACCAGCAAGGTCTCCACTTCGTTGACTTTAATGCTGACAGCTGTTGCTTCCATGCTACGTAGACCACTGATTTGCACCTTTTCGCCTGCCATAGTGTTCCTGATAAGGACCGCCGTCCCAGAGCGTCCACTGCCTTTGTCGACCCTGTGGATATTGTATCCGTCTGGACTGAACGGATTTCTCCCAGTGAGATTTGTTTCCTGTAAAAGAACAATGTCAGGTTGAGGCCAGGGTGTTAATATTATTACGTTTGTTCCGTCTTACACTACGCTGCACTTCTCTCATTTGCCTTCGATACAGGGACTCGAAAAACAAGTTTTTTTTTACATTTACTTGTTTGCATTCATTCAGCATTCAGCTCTCTAGGTCGTATGAAAGGTGCTTAAAAAGAGCTGATATTTTCTTAGTTCGTGGAAGTAAAAGCTATAGCTATTCGGTCCATCTAAATTGAACTTTTTTTCATCAGAAAATACTACTTTGTTCCAGTTATTCGAACTTGCTCCTTGTTGTTCATCCCAGGTCATGTCACGTTGAATCTCTTTCGCGAAGCATTAGGTGGTGGTTTTTTCTCCAGCTTTAGTCGCTTGAGGTGTTTGGCGTTACGAATCACGAATTAACAACTGGAATTTCGAATGAGCTGTCGAAGCAGCTGAATTAGAGGCTCGTCTGACATTTTTTCGTTTTTCCGTTGCTGTAGGGGCCATGTAAACATTGCCTTTGTAATTTTTTCTGTATATTTTTGGATCTTTAAAATAATTGGCAACAGCATGCACGCTAAGCACGCACGAATGGTAAACATCTATTTTGCCTTCTCTGACAATGCCAAACAATTTTTTTACCCATTCTTTAACAACAATTAGGGCAAAACCTTTCTTTTTTATAATTTAACCTTAACTTTTTATTTCAAAAAATGAACCACTTCACAAACAACGATTGTATTTTGACTGCACCAATTTAAAAGCATGCCATTCTGACTCATTCAGTTTCATAAAACTATCGTTAGCTTGTTCTCTTAAAATTTTGGAATTAACCATTCCATTCAAAATGATCCACTGCTTCTATCACCATTTTTGTCTCTCTCACTGCCATATAATGGTAGAAAGATCATTTTTAGTTCCTAAATTGCCTGCTTCTAGTCTAGTGACGCGCAGTGTATAATTGCATTTGTGAATGGTGCCAATTTGCTGACTAGCCAAAATGCGACAATTTTGCTGGATGATCAGTGGTGTCAGCGGTTCACCCTTTGCACAGAACACGAAACTGGGATACATCTTCTTCGGCAAGGTGGAACGCAAGGCAACCAATCAAATGTTAAGTTTGACCGCGACAATTGAGAATTATGACACCATCGATAGCACACTCAGGTCACTTTACTGTGCTGTGTCTGGTAACAGCCACCTTAATATTTTGGTTTTATTGTTTGTTTGTGTTTTTTTTTGTTTGGGGTTTATATTTTATGTCGGAATAAATGAAACTCTCCTGTCCTCTCCATATATACTGCTTTGTTAATACCATTTTTTGGCTAACTCTCAATCGTTAATCGTCAGGCGAATATTACAAACAGTTTAAAAAAAGATAAGTGTTTGCTTAAAACTTTTCTCCCTGAGGGCTTTTTTACTGACTGTTAGTTATCACCGCGTTTCATTTCACTTGAAAGCATTTGAGTAGAAAAGGATTAGAAAGAAAAACAACAAAACCAATGAAAAACGACATCGAAGAGTCTGTGCACAAACCCCCACACGGACAAACCGTCATTGTCTGTAATTCCAAATTTCCACTCAAGCGACACATCCTCCCCGTCTGCAATCAGGTCATTGGGAATACAAATTGAATAATGCCACCGTCAGCTGGAATTACAGTTCAGTATTGACCGGCCACATTCACAATTAATCGGTCAGTTAGCAGAGTTAGCTAACGCTTGATAAGTCGCCTGTTAGTGATGTGATAAATAAACCGCAATGACGATGTATCCATTCCATTATCTGCTGTAAGATATTAGAATCCAAAGTAACGTTGTCCATTGTCAGTTTGTCAGTTGGTGGTTATCAGTGGAGACACCCCCTGATACACATTCATGTGTGGTGGTGTCACCTTCTCATCGTTTATTTGTCATAACCTAGAAAATATTTTTTTTCCTTCTTTTTTGTTGTTGTTGTTGTACGAGTATTCCAAGCTAATTGGATTTGAATTTTATATTGTCGGCAGTGCAGAAGAAGCAGTTAATGAGACGACTATGAAGGAACAGTGACTTTTCCAATGACGACTTCCAATGGCCGAGTAGCAGCCATATTGGATTTTAATCGCAATTGATTTTTGACTTTCCATGCCTAGTTGTTGTCCAATTTTTTCCCACTCTTTGTGTGCAATTTGTACGTTTTTCTTAGTACGACTAGTGGTTTTCATCTATGCAGAGGTGTTTATGTGACGGATGTTTACGCTAATAACGAATAAAAGTGAGTTGGCTAACAAATATTCAAAAATCACGCGTCAGTTGTAATGTAAATATAAAATGTCATATATCAAAGAATTGCGCCACGGCGATCGTCAACGTTACTGCGATCATCAATTTCAAACAAAATCATATCGACATGAAAAGTAAAGTGTATATTTAGGCTGAACACTTAATACTTGCGGTGTACATTCGAAAATGAAATTATTAAAGTGTTCTTCGAGGCGTCGCAGTTTCAAGGGAAAGTCGAAAACTGTTCTCATGCCGCAGGGATCGCGCCGTGGAAATGTTGCGACCAACAACAACAGCAACAACACTACCGCTCGTATGCAATGCACTCCCGCCATGATCCGTCATGGGCTTATTGGTGCTAGCGCTGGAGCTGGTGCTGGCGGTTTATATTCCATCGATGATCGCATATACACCACATCGAAAATGTTCCTCCGCGACGGTTACATGTATCCTCGCCAGTCGGGACAAATGATGGATCCCCGCTATCCATACGAGCTGCATGAGTATCCAGTTCAAGCAGCTACAGCCGGCCTTCAGTTGGTGAGTCCCAAAGTGCACATATCTGGTGAGTATCTTGCAAATGGAAATGCTGGCGTTGGCACAATTGGACAACATCCACCGACGACACCTGCCGCTGCAGCATCGTCCGCTGCACGACGTCATGCACGACGGGCAGCGGCCGAAATCAATTTAGCCAACCAAGTGTATTGGATGCAGCGCAACAACAACAACAACAGTAGCAACATCACTGTCGATGGCTCCTCGTCGAAGCATTCGCGCAGCAATAGCCTGAAAAATCGCGGCGGTGCATTTGTACGCAATGTCGATGATTTGTTGGACTCGTCAGTCGTCGTTGGTGGTGGTGGCGGTAGAAGTAGTACACCACGTTCGTCGTCACATCGACGAAAGAAGAAGGTAAGAGTAGTAGAAATTTTTGATCCTCCCCCCCCAAATTAGATGGCAAACATTGTGTTTGAGGCTGAAAATTTTGACGATTTTAAGGGTTTCTTTTATTCGGGTTTGTGTGTTTGTACAGCCAATTGAAATGCCGCCGGCGAACAATTCTAATTTGCTATCGAAAAGCTGGACAAATCGTTCATGTTTTCCTTTTCTACGTTATGTCGAGACATGCAAGGGGAATTCGTAGCAGCGAGTTAGGCGAAGCTTAAAGTTTCACTTATTTTATTAACTTAATTGAAGGTAATTTAAATTTGTGATATTCTATCTTTGAAACTTGATTAGATTTTTTCGATAATTGCCAAAACTCTTAGCTGTCAATTTGTAATACAGTTGAAGAAATGTTTGTTCTCTTCAAATTCTTTTTCCACTCATCTATTTGAGGTAAAAATTTAGAGGCTTATTTCTTAATTATACATAATTGGTTATTGATTATTAAATATTAAAATATTTTTCCATTTTAAAATATAATACCAACCCTTTACTTGTTAACCTTCGTGGACTACAACTTTGAAAAGGGAACTTAATTTTCTGCATATCGCATCAGTACAAGTTCATTTAATTAGCTTTGCCTGTAATAACAACTCTCCTAGAATATGTACCTGTGGTAAAATGTTATGTTGTTAATGGCATTTTTAATAGAAATCTAAAAGGTCAAAGGCTTCCTATTGGACTAAAGCTGCTGCTGCGGGATTTCGAGGTTTTGTTAACAATTGGTTCAAGTCGCATCTGACCAATAGATCACAAAGGGTTGCTGTCTGTGATTGTGATAAACCAAATGCGCAAGGTGTACCGCAGGGGTAAATACTTGGACCTATGTTATTTTAATTTTATTTTTTATTGGAGTTAATACTTAAGAATTGATTTTCATATATAGAAAAAAATTGCACAACAAATTATATAGAGCTGAAATTTTGTGAGCAGCTATATCTCACAGAGCATTTTTTATATTCCGCATGTGACGCGCGTCTTGTGTGGTGCGGTAATGCATGGAAAAGTGAAACTGGTATATATTGGCTTCTACTAGTACGAATTTGATGAGGCTTGCGTTAAAACAATTGGTTAGCGCTCGGCTTGCGATTATGTAATTTGTGACGCGTGTGACGCGTGGTGTGTGGCGCGTGTTATACATGAAAATCGATTATTAAGGAGTAAACTTCAGTAGAGCGTCGGAGCTGATACGTACCTTTTTTAAATTTTTTATATTAACCCGTAGCTGGTGGACTGGCTGGCTGGGTGGCTGGCTGACTGGTCAGATCTTGTTAGGGCTCCCATACAAATTTTTTACAAAATTTACCCGATTTTCTTCAAATTTTATAAGCATGTGTATCTCCGATGGACAACACTTTTTATAAAAATTTGGAAGTGATCGACTCCCGGGGTCGGAGGGCACCCATACAAATTTTATAAAAAAGTACTCGATTTTCTTTAAATTTTATACGCATGTGTATCTCCGATGGATAGCACTTTTTGTAAAAATATGGAAGTGCTGGGGTCGGGATACACTCATATAAATTTTATAAAGAAGTACCCGATTTTCTTCAAATTTATGAGCATATGTATCTCCGATGGACAGGACTTGTTCTAAAAATTTGGAAGTGATCGGGCCCCGGGGTCGGGGGTCACTCATACAAATTTTATACAAAAAAGTACCCGATTTTCTTCAAATTTTATTTGCATGTGTATCTCCGACGAAAAACAATACTTTTTGTAAAAAATTTAGAGTTTTCGGGCCCCTTGTGTCGGAAGGACCCATACAAAATTTTAAAAAATTTACCCGATTTTCTTCAAATTTTATACACATGTGTTACTTCTATGGAAACACTATTTGTAAAAAAATTTGAGTAATCGGCATAGGGGCTAAACCATTTTTTTAAAAAAATTTCCCGGTTTTATTCAAACTTTGCACATTGTGTATTTAATTTTTAAATTTTTAACTTTAATTTTTATGGGTTGTTTTATTTATGAATAAACTAACTTTTGTTTTTCCTTCATTTACAAAGGAAATCTCCTTTAGTGTGACCTTTTCTCTTTTGTGTTGCGTTTACGTTGAACGATTTTTTAAAGGGAAATTTATAATCCGTAAAATCATGCTGAAAAAAATGTTAACTGGCTAAAAAATAATAATAACTGTCATATTATTTTTTCATTGTATTATTTCGTAATAATCGCCAAATTATCTGTTTTCGAGGCCTATTTCACAGGTTACTCAAGATTTTGTGTTTGGGGAGTTGGATTTGGGAAAATTGTGTGCTTGTTGTGCTTTGTTTTTGACAGAAAAAAAAGGAAAATGTAGTCATTGGTCGCAGCTTTAATCTATCATATTTGGTAAATAGTTTTATTCCAGCTGGTGTACATTCCTATATCTACTCTACTGCGTCAGAGTATGCCATTTTCCACTTTATGGTCGTATTTGAAGTAAAGTGAAAACCAGTTAATATTTTTAATGAAATAAAATGCATCTTTTATCTAAAAAAATGCCACCCTAACCGATGTCCTAGGAGATCGACTTCGAAAACAAAGCTTCTAAACGCACAAGCACGACACACTCTTTAATCACATCTGTCCAATTAAATTCACAACCACTAATTGTACTTGACGCCTCCTTAACATTAATTTTATGGTCCAACAAATCAACTCAACGCCATTACTTCAATATGCAGCGTGCATGATTTCGTTTTTGCCAATAGTTGTCCGACTTCTTGGATCTACCGCTGTACCTGATGTACGATTGCGTTTGTTGTCGATTGTGAGCAAACGCGGCATCTTGCGGAAAGCTTTTTCATACCCAAGTGATCATTCAAAATTAAAACCACTGAGCCATGTGAAATGCCTATATGGCTTCCATGGTTCGGCATCTTCGAAAGCAAACACGAACCTCCTGCTCAGTAGCCATGTGCATTTCCACTGAGCCACGGCGCCCACAATGCTTAATGAGCACACGAAATTCACTTTTTTCCATTTTCTCCTCAAATCACGCGGTAGTCTGCTATCAATGGCTGTCAAACACAAACTAAATAACGCAACCTGTTTAAATTTTGACAGGAGTCAACTGACAGATGCCTGTTGACAGAGGCAGTGTTGCCCTTTCAGTTAAGAGGCGGGAAATTCAAAAACTCATGGACTTATTGACCCGCCCTCGTACTAGTCGCAAAGTGTTAATTTTTTTTATTCAGTGATGGGCTTTGCCAGTTTCGAGTCTTTTTAAACTTTAATCAATAGAAACAGCGAATGGAGGTTTTTAAAAAACAAATCACATCTCATTGTGAAACATGCCTTGCAGAAGAGTGAGGAGAAAACCAGAAATATTTTGATTCAAAAACTTCTCACGTTTGACCCCGAAAACACTGACAATGACAATATTATGTTCGATCGTTGTATTGGTGGAGGAAGACAGCGAACTAACAACGGAACTTGGAGTAAATCGGTCTTGTGTCTTTTTGGTTAAGATTTGCCATGCCCCACTTTAATCGTACCTACATTAATGCAGTCACGCGTCAAATGGCATCGTGCTCGAGATGCTTACGTCGATTGCACCCAAATCGGTCTGACAATAGCACTTGGTGCTGCATAAATAAAAAAAAAAAAAAAACAACTCTCCTTGTGTTTTTTTCTGTTTTCACCTGGAAATTTATTGCCCTCTGCAATGTAGGTACGTAATTCTGCATTCAGTCCAGACGAAATCTCACCTTAATTTTTGTTTTTGTTTTCGTTTTGGACTGGCTGGCCCGCCTGTCACGTGCTACTATTTCAACGATTACTTTTTAGCCAAAATTGTGGAACTTTAAGGAAGTTGTGTACTCTGCTGCAAGTCTTAAGTTCCTTACCAATCTGTATGTAAAGAAGCACAAGACGGCAGCTGTCGTCGTTGCACATGTTGTACGAAAAATGTTCGCAACAGCAAACGACGACTGAGTAGCAACCGGATGTTGACTCATTCCGTGTACAGTGGGTCAAAGTTGACTTTTGCCTTGCAAATGGTTTTTTGTTATTAAAGGATGACATTCACAATTTTTGTAACCAATTTTTAGGTTATATGTATATATTTTCAAGGTTTTTTAAGTTCTTAAAAAATTTCAATAATTTTTAATTTGTAAGGTTAATTATTTAATTGAGATAAAAAGTTATAAAGTTTGTTTATTATTTAAGCAAAAGAACAGGAACTTTTTTTCTCTGTCTTTTTTTCCCGTTTATGTTTTCTTGTCTCTTCATCTCTTCTTAGGTCACAAATTCATAGCCAGTAAATGTCAGATCTGTCGCTCTGACATGTGTCACAAATCCAGAGAATTTTTTTTAGCGAGAGACACTTCAGACACGTCGGAATCCACGAGTTTGAAACAGTATACAATATACTATGCTCAGACAACCGCCTTGTGCCTTGGAGAGAGAGGTGAGGTTGCATACTCGTACACCTCCGTTCAAATATGGAAGCAATACCTAAAATAGTTTTTTGACGTGAAACGTCATCAAATTTAAAACATGGTGGTTGGGGGTACATATGAACAAAAACAGTAGCGTAATGAAATCGTTTTGCTTCAATAACTCCCATACCATTAGTCTTAGAGACGTAATCGCGGTTTTTTTTTATAAAAGGGAGTTGCACCCTAATAATGCTTACCACAGCGTGGGTGTTATGAAATTAGGGAGAGGAAAAAGTGAGATGTCTATGCACGTGTGTCTTATAATACTGCATATCATACAAATGCGGAAACACAGAATCCGGCAATTCATTCCACATAACTATTGTGCGCCTAATGAAGGAATCTCTGAATTGGTTAGTACGTCCGAAGATATGCTTAATGGTGAACCCGTGGGCTCGAGTTTAGGTACGGGTATTACGGATAGGTTCGAGAATGGGCGGGATGCATCTCGATATTTCTTTTGAACACCGCTTGTGGAAAAAGCGATAAAACAGGCAGGCAGGAAACATTCTTACGATATTGAAGCGATTCGATTGTTTTCGTGATATTCACGTCACCAATAAGTTTTAACGAACGGTTCTGAACTCAGTCTATTAGATGAAATGTGGTCTTTGGGGCACCTGTCCAAACAAAACAGTTGTATTCAAGTTTAGGGCGAATATACGCCTTGTAAATATTAGATAGATCTGAAGGAGTGAAGTACATCTTGCACTGTCTTAGGAAACCTAAACATCTCGCAGCATATTTGGCGATGGCAAATATGTGGTCGTTTCAACGAACCCGTAACAACAAAAAGTACTTTAACGGTGTCCCACCTATCGCGAATGGTTGACAAACGTTCCGAGACTAAAAACTTCTCACGGAAAGCTTCTTAATACGCCGTTCGGTTCCGGCCTTAATTGTAGGTACCTTCCATTTGTGTCTAAAAATATACATGCACAACACAAATGGTCGCGAGAAGCTAGGTCTTGGACCGCAACGGTCAGTCGCCCCGAACATTATTATTATTAACATACGTTGTTGTTCAAGTTCCACTTGCGACGAAGAGGGGCGTGCAAAAAGATATATGGAAAAATTTAAGGTAAGCCTATAAAAATGTATTAAAATACAATATGTGCAAGAACCAACCGAAAATATAAATCACCCCTATCGCCTCCTCTATGGGCTACGTACAGGTACCACAATGTCTGGTGCCGAGCGAGCGAGACTGTTTCGGAATCGTCGCAAAGCTGTCACTCTCACAGAACGACCCCAACTCCGCGAGCACCTTTACCGCCGTTGTACCTGTACCAATGGACATATCGAGGGAAGCACCCACACATTTATCGAAACGTCTCCGAACTGAGGGATATGAACATCAGTTAATCCAGAACCACGGGTCATTCCTTCAGACTAAATTCCCCGGTGAAAATATGGCGGAATTCCGTTTATGTAGTACTTGTAGCAACCCAATGGATGCCAAGAAATTCCCAACGCTTCCGCGCTCGAACGTATTTCGATATCGCCCGAAGCCGTTGCGTTCGGTAGATTTCGTCGCGCTTACCATTTGTGTAAATTCGTCACCTACGCTACGAAGGTAATTATGGGTGATCAACATACCCGTCGATGTGATCAAGATGGTGCAGAAACTACCAAGGCGGATATACTACGACTTTGCCTTCAATTTCAACATAAAGAAGAACATTCAAATCCAATTACCTGAGCATTCTTACACGCAAGTCGGTGATCAAGTCTTGGCTGCGCTACTTAGTAAACCAGCCGTAGTACAAGCACTACAACATAAATATTGACTGGAGTCTGTTCGACAAAGACGAGGATGTCAATATTTGGCTCGATTATCCGATAGCTTCTATCGACACCGACTTTTCCCCGAATCGGAAATCCTACTCCCCAGACATACACTACACTAAAAGCGACTCGTTGACATAGATGTTTCACCAACGGCATCTTTTTTTCCAAAAGAATTTTATCCAATTCCTAATAAATCCACGAATTCCTGCCAATCTCGGTTCCTATCAAATTCATTGGAATAATCCGCACACAGGATTTTCCATACCGCTGGTATTTTCTCAACTTCATCGATAAACAGTTCAGTGTCGAAGTGATCCATGGTGACACACAACGTCGGAAACGCGCATGCTCCGCAAAGCAACCGAACGCTTTCTAGACATTCCATAGAAATAGATCCACGGGGACACCGAACGAGTTTATTTTCCGGCGGTGTGGAAATATAAAGACGGTAATTTCAAAAGACTCCGTACGGTTCATCCTTACAGATTCCACCGTATCTGAACTGGCGCTTGAACAGGTCATTCGTCGTTTATGTGAGGTAGTTGTCCGCTTTGAAGTTTATTAAGCTAGCATTGCGTCAGCGCTCGTAGATCTAGTTGTTATAAAGTCTCTAATTTTCTCACACACAGATCTAACAAATTCGTATTTCGGTCCTCGTTGAGTGTGGCTAAAAGTTCATCAGGCATGCCATGCATGTCAGAAACATAGTGCCAGCTGTCAAATGTGCAGCAATCCCACTAGCGATTGTTCATGTAATGATGATCAGGTGGTGTCTGTCAGGTCCAACGTATCTAACTACAGTCATGGATCAACATCACTCAAACGAGCTTAACTACGATTAAAACGCCTCGAAGAAGAACGAATTCTGCTGGCTGAACGAGACAAACACTTTTAAGACAAGAAGTATCAGGTTATGGAGGAATTAGAAAGTGAAATTTGGAAGATATTTATTGGTGATGCGTTTTTCAGCGAAGCTACAAAAAAATACGCATTATTGCTGAAGAGCAGCAACAATCCAATTCGCGCAAGAACTAAGATACGCTTGCTAATGTGGATGTGCATCGGAGTTATTTTTGCTTAGCTAAAGTTAGTTAGAGTTGCTAATCGTTATTTAGGGTTTTACTGTTCCGAGCATAATATGGGTAACTTACTGACATAGTCTTCGTAGATTATTACCACATTTTGCATACCAAAAAAAATTCAAGATTTTATGGTCGCTCTAATACGATGCTTAACCCACAGTGCAGCTATGATGAGGTCGAACACCTAAGCTGATGGTCTAACAAGTCAGCATGGCAGTAATGACAACGATAATCCTCCACAGAAATGAGTTGCAGGTTCCGCTAGAGTTGTTAAGTTGTAGTGGGTGCCGCAACCTGTTCGGTGTTTGAGTTAGGAAGGGGCATCGCATATGACAGAGCGGACAGACGGAGACATTAAAGAAAATAATGATTAACTTTTTTATATCTCGGTAAATTGCCATATGAGTGAGTTCGCAGACAATTTTGCGATTTCCTTCTGAATACGAAAAGGAAAAAGAAATCATTACACAGAGGTTGGTTGCCAATTCTAACGATTGGCTTCTGAGGATCTCATGTCCATGCGGCATTTACAGTCAGTCACACGTAAAATGGGAAAAATGTTCAGTCAGCAGACGATGACGACGCATCGACGGCAGGTGCACACTGCACACATTCGTAATTAAAAGTTTCATCGGACGATGCGACGAGATTCTTTTTTTTTCCAAGAGCTAAGACTGAAGATGTATTCCAATCCAAGTGTTGTTCTGTCCGACCTTGTGCATTTGTTGGGATATTTTTTCATTGTGCTTTGTTCTCTTATTATGTAGGTACTCTGGAATCGGATTTACGGCGGAAAGTAATTGAATTTGGTCCTGAAGTAAGCATAATATGCTAAATTTACCTTTGTGAATAAATTTTGATGAGAATTTATTTTCTGCATTTGAATTCTTAGGTTGCTTATATATGCAGTCATCAGGCTTTCGGGGTGTGTCGGTGTCCAATTCTATACTACAGTCATTGTGGTCGTCATTGTCGTCTGCTCTGTCCTGATGCGGTGAATAATTATTGTTCGCTTTCGACTTCTTGTCGTCGACGTCTGTCAGACATCAGTTTTTGCATCATTCAACTTTTCAATTTATAAACAAAAAATTAAGGTTGGGTTTGCTTACCAGCAACATCCACTTTTTGATTGCTTTGGTTGATCGGCAGTTCCTTTTAGTTTTTTGTTGTTTCTTTTATTCGTTCCTGCGATCAATTATTAGTTTATGATGTGAATGAGCATAGCATCTGCCTAAGAAATGAGGAGACTCGATTTGACAGCAAAGCAGATACATAGATCGGAATCACTGCTAGGACTTTTTTTCATCTGTCATTGTGATCGTATTTAGTTACACATTCTGAGCGATATGGCGCCATCGATGATGTGAGTTGCTTGATAAGAAAAAATACTATGAGCTCTTCATAGGCGGATTCATGCTGTCAAGAGTCAGAATGGTTTTTGATATTTGATCAGAAAATATTTATCATAGATGTGCTTTTCACAGGACATTTTTCAAGTCAAACAAGTAGGTACCTATAGATGCTTTAATCCTATCAAACAGTTAAGAACCGATCGCTTTACCAAGCGCGATCAACTTTTCTTTATGCAATCTACTTTCAATTACATAGGCAACATAGCGTCATTGCCTTATTCGGTGCCAAAACGTTCGGTAGCTCCAAATATTTTTGCAAACTAAAAAGGGACAATCTTTAAAAAACACATAAACAATAAGTATATATAATAAAATAAAAAGGTTTCACATAACTTGAAATTTGAGATTTCAAAACATGAGTTTGAGAAAATAATACCAAATTCATTAAAATAGAGCTATGTACTTCCTTTTTGCAGACGACATGTTGGGTTGGACTTATGCATTGCATGCATTTACACTGAAACCCAATAAATTTACTTTGATGGGGCTTGGTCAGAGCTGCTTTGAACTGTCCAATAAAAACTCTCCTAGCCAGGGAGGATCTATGACGAAATGCTACCGCATAGTAGATATTGGATAGCTCCTAGCGCACTTCTTCTTCTCACATAATTTGATGCTCTTCTATAAGCTTTCTAAGCAAAAACACTGTCTCGATGTTGGTTGTGGCTTTGTCTCACTTTATCTTTTTCGGAAAGCAGCGTTGCAGCATCTCTTTGCTGTCCATCTGAAATACTCAAGGAAAGTTGAACGAGTGTTATCAGCAGATGATTCTGCGTATTGGTATATTGAACTTTTAGATGGTAGGAAAAAAACCAACCCTATTGTAATTGGGGTCAATCTATTTGCCCAAGTATCTAAATAATCGTTCTCCATCTGAGCGCTCCTGGCAGGCTTGCTCTGTGACCTCTCTTTTGCTGGCTGCCCTCTCTCCTGTTACTGGAAGCTTTCGGCTCTTTCTTTCTTTCATTCACTCTTTCTTAGATCACCGATACATTCAGATTTTTTTTTTTTTATAATGTGCACCCTTATAATGCTTAGCACAGCGTGGGCGTTAGGAAATTAGGGAGAGGAAAAGATGAGATGTCTATGCACGTGTGTCTTAAACGAATGCATATCATACAAATGCGGAAACACAGAATCAGGCAATTCATTCCACATAACTATCGTGCGGCAAATGAAGGAATCTCTGACTTGGTTAGGCTTAATGGTGGACCCATGAGCTCGAGTTGAGGCACGGGTATTACGGATTGATTTTAGAATAGGCGGGATGCATCTGGATATTTCTTTTGAACACCGCTTGTGGAAAAAGCGATAAAACAGTGACAGGCACAGGTATGATGTTCAAGCGATTCGATTGTTTTCGCGATATGTACGTCACCAATAAGTTTTAACGCGCGCTTCTGAACTCTGTATAGTAGATGCAATGTAGTCCTGGGGGGCACCTGCCCAGACAATGCAGTTGTATTCAAGTTTAGGGCGAATATACACCTTGTAAATAGTAGCTAGATCTGAAGGAGTGAAGTACATCTTGCACCGTTTTAGGAAACCTAAGCATCTCGAAGCATTTTTGGCGATGGCAAATATGTGGTCATTCCAACGAAGCTTATTGTTGACGGACATACCGAGAATTGAGAGCTTTTCAGTTTCTTTGATGCAAGAACCATTCATGGATAAAGGTTGGGGGTTTAAACTACGCTTAGACGACAGAAGACAGCATTGGGTTTTAGAAGCGTTAAATTCAACTCTATTATGTAGACCCCACCTTGTTATGCTGTCAAGGTCAGAATTTAAAGTGCTTAACATACGTTGTTGTTCAAGTTCCACTTGTGTCGAAGAGGTGCGCGCAGAAAGCGAGAAATCATATAAAAAGCTAAGAGTACTGTCGTCAGCAAAGGAATGGATTGGATTAGAGGTGGTGGATAGGAGATCATTAATGAAAATCAGAAAGAGTGTCGGAGATAAAACAGAGCCTTGAGGAACACCGGCGTTTATGCGGTGAACATTGGATTTGAATCCGTCCAATACGACCTGCTATCTGCTACTGGACAACCATTTCCCAGATAGCTCCCATGTCATTACAAACGTTACCCTAAATAGGTTAAACTCTCAAACAAGCATATTTCAAGATCTGATTAATATTAGGGACAAGTTGCTTTGGGTGCTGCATACCTTCAAACCGACAAAATACCAGCCTAATTGCCAAAGACAACAGATATTATCCTTCCTGTGCTAAGGGATAATTCTAAAGAGTTGTCTGGATTTGGTGTACATTCCGGATTTATGGAGAGAAGTTAAAGTGGTTTTCATATGCAAAGCTGGTTAATGCTTCCACGTTAGTCCAAAAGATCTCAGACCAATTAGTTTGTCATCATTCCTTTAAAAAACTTTAAAAAGACTGATTAATATCCACTTACGCAATAGCAAGAGACAAGAGACTTCTATCTGCTGATCAGCATGCATATTGCAAAGGCAAATCTGTAGAAACAGCTCTGCATATGTTAATGCGTTCTACTAAATATTGACTTTACCACAAGGAATACACAATGGAGGCAATCCTGAATATTGAAGGCGCTTTTAACAGCGTCAACACATCTGCGATCGCAGCTGCACTTTCGACTGTGAAAGGCGAGTTGATTAATCTTCTCCTCACGAGTCAGATCATCAACTCAAACTGGGTACGCAAGGTGGACATCTATCCCCCATTCTGTGGAACTTAGTGCTGAACGAGCTGCAGAGTGATTGGTTATGTGAATGACGTTGGTATATTACCATCTGAGGAAAGAACCATAATACCTTATTACCTTAAAAAGCAGATCGTTGTAGTTTGGAAGTAAACCACCCTAAAATAGAACTTGTCTTCTTCACTAGGAAATATAAAATTCCACATGTTGACCCACCATCTATTAAGGCCATAAGCTTATCCTTCTCTGATGAAGCCAAACATCTGGGTCTTATTCTGGACAGAAAACTAAGCTGTACAAGAAAGAGTTCGCAACGCTACAGTGGCAAAAAAACCATTGGTAACAAATGGGGTCTTCAACTCAATATCACTCATTGGCTATATATATCGGTAATAAGACCTACAATCGTCTGGTGGACTGCCATAGACAAAGCCGTAAATTGCGATAAGCTGATCTATGTATGAGCGGAGTTCTTCGCACCACCCCCTCTGCTGCACTGGACATTCTGTTTAACCTAACACCACTCGAAATCTCCATAGGAGACAAGTATAGCTACTAGCGCGGCTATTCGCCTCAGTGCAATCTCCCAGTGGACCCAGAATGAAATCGGACATTCCTCTATTCTGAGTTTATTCAGGGCTCCTTCAAGAAACATAGACTACACCATTCCGCAACTACAGTTCGGCAATAACCCTCCAGAACGTTCTGGGAGGAAGGTGCATCGATCTACTTCTACATTGACGGTTGAAAAACATTCACCTGTGCTGGGTGCCGGGGCATAGAGACATTAAAGGGAATTGTAGGGAGCTACACAACCCCTTTTACCTGAAAATGGTTCCTTATGTATACCGATCGCTACATGCAAACTCAGGATGCGACTGAGGAAACTAACATTAGTTGGTCAAACGGAATAACTTGCCACAAAACAGATCTGGCCTAGGATGGATCCGAAACGCTCCAAGTGTTTGATCTCTCTAAACAGATTGCACATTGGTGACACAATAAGTATCATTACTGGGCACTGTCTGATAGGGAAGCATGCATGCAGTGTATTTTCCAATTATTCAAGCAGACGATGCATGGACGAGGAGGAGGAAGAGACTTCATTCTTGCACATGCGCAGCTTTTTATCTAAAACGAATGCGTTCTTTTACAATCACCTAATTGATTTATCAAATACTGACATTTGAACTCTTCTACGCTTCATTCTAAGCTCCAACAGATTTAACGAAAAATCTACTCGATCCATGTGGTATCACAATGGACCTTCAGTAGTCTAACTTGGTCGGTATCCTGCCGACAGCCACCCCAACTTAACCTAACATTCTCCTCTTAGTACTTGTTTTTCTCCTTGGCCATCTGAACTAAGGGCATAATCCCTGCTACTACCAACATCACAGCCACAAAAACCATCGGGATTGAGGTGGTTTAACTTGGAGATCTCTTTATGGAAGGCATTTGCTTTTTGTGCTTTTCCCAGATTTAGCATCCAACTTAAAAATGCGTGTGTAGCAGTCATCAGAAGTCGCAGTTTCTTCTGAAGTTGACCATTAATCTTAAGCTCAGCCAGCAAGTAACTTTCGCTGCCAGTTTTGTCGAAACTACGCATTTCCCCTTCCCCGACAACCCGCCCGCTAACGACACAATTTAAAGGTTTTATTAGCGAGCTGATCATATGTGTCAAAATAACGACACCGCTTTACGTCTCTAGGACTAATAGTTAGGGAGTCATTAAGGCAAGATGATATAATCCATTTCGTTACAATACTTTTTTTTTGTTCATGTTTCGATTTTAAAGACGTTTCACATCAAAAGGCGTCAATTCAAATGAACGCCGCGGCCAATTGACTGGTCCATTTATCTTCGACTGATATCGGAACTCCGGCTTTAATAAATCAATTGTTTGACCAGCTGTGTGTCAGGTTGCGGCGAGTTGTTGAAAACACATTTGTTCCAAGTCAACCTCTATTATTATAGTTTATATATATATATATATAGTTTGATAAGTAACTGACTTTTTGAATTTCCCGCGCAGTAACCTTAAATGCAATACTGCTTCCGTAAACTGCCAGCAGACAACGTCGTGAATTTTAACGAAAATGGAAAAAAGTGAATTTCGTGTACTGATGTGCGGCGATGTTCAGTCGCAAGCCGAACGAGTACGATCACCGGCGAATATTATTTAGAGATTTTGGGCCGATTCGATATCGATTTGAAGCAAAAACGACCGCAAAAACGAGTGCTGTTCCATTAAGCGAATGCATGAGTGCACACGTGTGTAGTCACCATGGCAAAAATCCATAAATTGAGCCCTGAACTGCTATACCATCCAACATATTCTACAGATTTAGCCCCCTGCGACTACTTCCTGTTTCCAAACCTAAAGAAATGGCTGTGCGGTAAGAAATAAGGGTCTAACGAAGAGGTCATCACTAAAACAAACGCCTATTTTGAGAAAACCTATTATTTGGAAGGAATTTCAGTGTTCCGGAAATAGCTGAAATGGAAAACCAGGCACAGCAGTTTATAACACTTTGCAACGAATAAGACGGCACATCAAAAAAAAAATTTAGCAAATCAATCAACAACTAACAGTTCTAGTATAACTCTTATAGAAATGCCACGATATATGACTTTAAAAATAATAAACAATAAATAAATAAATAAATAAAGAAATGGTAAAAATAGTAACAGGTGTGATTATAGTAATCTTTGGACCTTATGGAATCGGCAAGACCAGTCTGATCAAAACCCTCGATGAATTAACAACACTTTGCCTCGATTTTGAAGCAGAACTTCTTGCCGTTCAGGACTGAAAAGGAGATTCAACTGAGATTCGCAGTTGGAATGAAGCAAGAGTTTGTCTTATTGGTGGGCCAAACCCTGCACTTAAATCTGATCAAGCATATAGTCAAAGGCACTGAGAGCATGTCTGTAGCAAACACAACAGTGTTCTTTCTGAAGTTTCTAAATACTGTTCTATCTTTATAACTGTTGCATCACGTGTATGTCTTTAATGGGCAAGAATGCAACCTGAAGCTTTTTCATATAGATCAGGAAGAGTTGATAAAAGAGCTGCCTATGCCTATGGATTACTTGCTCAAGAGATGATGGCTTGGCTCAATCAATTTCAGCATTTTCCAGATAAAGACATCATCATAGTTGGCTGCCTGAATATGGTTGAAGAACCACATTTAGGTAAATTACTTGCGAAAATTAAAGCCAAAACGTTGGCTCCTATGGTTTAATTAAAAATTGGAGAAATGATTATGGAACAAAGCTTTTTCAATATCGGTCAAAAAATTCAGTGTCCCACAACTGAGCATCATCCCAGTGTTTTTTGAGCGTCAGGGTCCAGCACAGTTCAAGTTCTTTGGTTTCTTCCTACTCAGCTCGCTTGGTTGATGTTCTACTCGGTTGCAAGTAATAAGGGTTGTGTAAACCCGGAACATCGGTTAGGTTTTTCATAAGTTAAGAATATACTATACAGATAGCGGCTAAAATGGCCCTGTAGTGGTTTTTGGTTCCCGCACAATGTCAATGAACATACAAACGATCAATTAAGATAACAGTGCCAGCTTGCATCGTTAAAATAAAGTTATTTACATAGATATGAAATTAAGCGATAGCAGAGTGAAGCATGATAAGGGATAGAGTGAGACATGATAAGACATGTTGAGAACAACAAGAGCAACATCTTGCTGACAGGATTAGAATACCTCCACGAAGTAGTTTATTCGCGGAAGTCGCACCAAAAGTATATTGAATTCCACAATAAATGCGGAAATACGCAGCAAACCAACAACAACAAAAAAACCCCCATTCGTTAAGCAAGCAGCGATGCTCACAGCTCACAGCGCATAACGCACACAGACTGTGTTCTTATATTATGATATGATCTGATGCCGCTATATGAAAAAAAAAATTGTATGGGGGCCCCCGATCCCGCAGCCTGATCAGTCTCAAATTTTAATAGAAAGTATTGTCATGGGAAATACACATGTGTGCAAAGTTTGAATAAAATCGGACTATAGGAAGTGTGTTAAAAATTGATGACAAGATTCTGCCCACCAGCCAGCCACGGGCACGCGAAGTTAATATAGAGAATTTAAAAAAGCTTAATTTCTCTCTTACATTTTTTTAGATGGACTTTTTTTAAACGCCAAAGATTGACGATCCAATGTAGGTATGACAGTTTCACTCAACTGTGGCAATTTGCCTTTTTAACGAAGTCGTAAAGTTGTCGCAACCTAACGCAAACTTTTCTTTGGCGTCCAATATAATTGCGCCGACCAGTGCATTTCAAACATTGAAAGTTCTTTATAGTAAAGTAAGCCTCTCTTCCTATTTTTATTAATCGATCAAGTTTCTCTTTTCCGTTTTGGGTTCTACACTCTGCTTCCAACTAACCATTCAACTAAGCAAAGCATACCTTCGATTTTTGCGCACAAAGGCAAAAAAAGTTAACCGGCAAAAAGGGGGGAAAAACCGGTTCATGGTTGCAGCATTCCAGCCAGCCAGGTCCATGGGGTCATATTGATATTTTCATATTTACATAAATTTCTGTTACTTTACTTCCTTTTGTGGTCAGCCTGTATACAGTTACAGTACATAGATACATGACAGCACAGTACAGATTATGCCAAATGCAAACCGGCCAAATAACTTACGACACAGCCAACAAATAGGAGCTTTTCAAAGACACTTTCCTATATACATATATATATATATATATATATATAGTTATCTTATTCATGTGCTTCATATAAATTCCATTCACCACATCACATAGTTGATTGCTTTACCACACACACACACCAAACTCAGCCGATTAGTTGCATTTAATTTTCACTTTTAGCTTCAGTGCAATTAATGCATTTGCAGTTGTTGCTATGCACACATATGTATCGAAACAGGCTTAACTCTGGTGTAAAGTGTGGTGGCGCGGCATACCTGGAGATCTGGACCAAATTAAAAAAATTTTAATCGCCAATGGAATTTACAGATCAAAGTTGCTGTGCGCTCATTGAAAATAAAATTCATACTCAGAGCTCACAGTCACTGTCATAGCTCACAGAAACGGACGTAGCCGAATGTCGACTCAACTCATCTCACAACTGAGCTGTAATTACTGGAGATATTGGAGAGTATCTGACGGGAATTATCTACTCGTGTAAATATCAAGCGTGTTTCTCTCACACACATACACACACATACCATAAAACCTTAGCTCACCTGGATTTGAAAAAATTAAAAATTAATTTCATCGTCGAAGAAACACACTTTGGCTTGTGCTGGTGTTGGTCTGCAATTGACGGTATGCAATGGCAGCCAATGAGAAAACCTGCGACTGCGACAACATGATTATTGCCAACTTCATATAACCAAAGGCTTTGGAATGAGCTTGTTTTGGTTTTACCTTTCCTTTTGTTTGCTTTTATCGCCAACTTCTACACAACCATCAAGTGTTATTTTGCAGTGAAACGTGTTGCTATTAAAGTGTGCTTCTCAGCAGTTTTCATTGCTTACTTACCCACTAACTACTCACAGCCGCACCTGGACAGGCTCTGCTGGACCAATACACTTTTAGTTAGTTGCCAATGAGTTTCTGTTCTGGTCTTTGCGTTTATATACTCGTTCTTCGTACTTCATTAAAAAGCGCTTGCTTGCTGAATAAATCGCATGATATCTCTTAACGTTGAACTGCTACTGCACCCGCCGTCGAAATGAGATTTCCACATGTCGGACTTACAGACTCAATAGGCAAATCACTCGTACTATTATTTGGAGATAATTGTGGAAGCAGTCAGTTTATACGACTATAGGTGCCACTATTATTTGTATCAAGACTGGTTGTTACCGGGCGCTTCGCTACCTGTAGACGTGAATCATCCTCCACCGGCCAATAAAATGCATCGAAAATTTCATAAAAAAAATTAGTTTCCATAAATAACAACCGCACAAAGTTTCATTTTTAAATTCGCTATATTAACTTCACTTGCCCGTGGGTCGGTCGTCGGTCGTCTGGCGTGGAATCTTGCGATCAATTTTTAACCTACTTCCCAAGGCCCGATTTTATTGAAATTTTGCACACATCTGTATTTCCGGAGAAAACACTTTCTATTAAAATTTGATGCCCGTCGCGCCACGGGTTCGGGGGGTTCCCATACAAATATTTTACTCGATTTTCTTTAAATTTTATACACATGTGTATCTCTGATGGACAATACTTTTTGTAAAAATTTTGGAGACCCCGGGCGCCGGGTTCGTGGGGCCCCGTAAATTTTTATTAAAAAAATTAACCCGATTTTCTTCAAATTTTATATACGCGTGTATATCCGATAGGCAACACTTTTTGTGAAAATTATGGAGACCCCGAGCCCCAACATTTTTTTAAAAAAATTAACCCGATTTTCTTCAAATTTTATATACGTATGTATCTCCGATGGAAAACACTTTTTGTAAAATTTTGGAGACCCGGGCCCCAGGGTCATTGGCCCCAAAAATTTTTTTTAAAAAAAAATTAACCCGTTTTTTTTAAATTTTATATATGTGTGTATCTCCGATGGACAACACTTTTTGCAAAAATTTTGGTGGCCGGGGTCTTGGAGCCCCATATAAATTTTTCCAAAAAAATTAACCCGATTTTCTTCAAATTTTAAACACATGTGCATCACTGATGGACAAAACTTTTTGTAAATTTGTTGGAGTGATAGGATGAGACCCGTGTGGTGTCCATGTAAATTTTTTAAAAATTAGCCCGATTTTCTTCAAATTTTAACACATACCCATCATGAAAATGAAAATTTTTAATTTTTATGGGTTTATTTTTTATTTATATCCCCAAAACTACCCCTATAAATGAAAAAAATCTCAAAATTAAGCCATCGTTAGCGGAGCGCTAAACAATTGTTTTAAAATAAGTCCCATAATATGTTGGCTGGTAGAAGTCGAGATATACGAGTGGCTAACTGACAAATAGGCAAACAAACACACGCAAAGCTGAGCTTCTCAGCTCGC
Source organism: Nephrocerus scutellatus (assembly GCA_947095585.1). NCBI lineage: Eukaryota > Metazoa > Arthropoda > Insecta > Diptera > Pipunculidae > Nephrocerus > Nephrocerus scutellatus. The sequence goes on from OX352761.1 coordinate 21,527,095, forward strand.
CATATGGATCGTTGTAAATCAGTCTAAGGACTTCATTAAGAGTTATTACAAAAAACAGTGCGTTTTACCTTTACGCGAGGTGTAAGTGAAACCTCTTTGATGTTGTGGGGCATAAAGACTATCAAGAGACCACTAAAATACCCCAAAAGACCATCGAAAGACCCCCAAAATCCCCAACAGAATCAAAAAGACACCCAAAAGACCCCAAAAATAACCTCAAAAGACTCTTTAAATAACTCCCAAAAATACTCGCAAAAAACCACAAAAAGAACCTTAAAACCCCAAAAAGACCCCTAAAAGACCATCAAAAAACCGCCTAAAACCCACAAAAAGCCACCAAAAGATTTTCCAAAGACCCGCAAAAGACCCCTAAAATACCTTAAAAAGATTCCCAAAAGACCCCCAAAAGAAACTCAAAAGATCTCAAAAGACCCTCAAAAGACTCCCCAAAAGATCCTCAAAAGACCCTCAAAAGAATCCCAAAAGGCAATTCGTTTGAGAAATGGCTTAGTTCCCAAAATTCCTTAATGACCGTATCCAAGAATTTCCATAGTCTTATAGTCGCATATGGTGGTACATATGGTACATGGTGGCCACGTCTGCGAGTAGAAGATCCAACATTGGTCCCTCAATTCAGATAGTGGGGCGCGAATTTGAAGTAGTGCAATCCTTTATCTATCTCGGGTCAACTATAGCAGCCGATAACAGCATGGAACCAGAAATACGCGCACGGTTGCTTAAAGCCAACAAAGCCTACTATAGCCTGTCAAGACTCTTCAAATCCAGGAACATAACCATAACATCCAAGCTGCTGATATATAAGACATTGGTCATACCAGTACTTACATATGGATCCGAGACTTGGGTGCTTAGCAAAAAGCATTCTGACCTATTAGCCGCGTTCGAGAGAAAAGTCTTACGGAGAATTGTTGGCCCCGTATGTGAGGAAGGACGATTCCGTAGACTCTATAATGATGAGATCTACGAGCGTTACCGCGATGTCGACATCGTGAAGAAAATTAAGCTCGGTAGGCTCCGATGGGCAGGACACCTAGCTCGCATGAGTGAAGAGGATCCTGCTAGGAAAGTCCTTTGCGGTAGGATTTATGGAACACGACAGCGAGGCCGGCCAGACCTATGCTGGAATGATGGCGTAGACCAGGACGCCCATAGTTTAGGGATGCCAAACTGGATGACATCGGCTCGAAATCGGGACCGGTGGAGAGATTTTTTGCGGAAGGCCAGGAGCGGACCCTGGTGTTAGAGCCAAATATAAAGATGACTATTTATGGGGTGTACAATTTAATGTCGTATCCGAACGTCGAATTAAGATGCTTTCCGTGACATGTTATAACTTTCGGACGTTTTTCAGACATTTGCGAGAGGTGAGACCGTGAAAAATACATTTGGTGCTTCTTGGGATTCGAACTACAAACCCCCTGCTCACAAATCCATGCACTTAACCACTGAGCCACGGCGGAAATACATTTATACACCTCAATAATTTAATGTCAAGTGTCTTACAACGAAAAAAAAACTCCAAAAGTAAAATTAAAAGCTAGGCCTTGGACCGCAACGGTTTTTCGCGCAGAATTTTATTATTACTATTAAACATTCTGTGTGGCAGCCTACGACCCCGGGTCGCGATCAATAACAAATATTAATATAAAGTGCTCTCACCGATGATACACATGTCTGCAAAGTTTGAATAAAATCGGGCTTTAGATATTGAGTTTAAAATTGATCGCAAGTGAGTTAATATAGAGAATTTAATAAACCACTATTACTACTGTAACTTGCTATCTTGTTATCTGCCGCTAGTTTTCATCCAATTTACAATCCAAAAAAAAAAGAGAGTGTCCTAACAGCTTAAGCGAGTTATCTGGCAACTAGTATACCGACAAGTCGAAACCGCTCGTTATACGAATAAGCGAAAACATCGTTTCATCTGGTTGGTTTTTATAGCATAGTTTTGGGCTTTGTATTCGATTGGTGTATACGATGTGGGCGCCGTGGCTTTAGCGGTTAGAACGTTATTCTTCTGAGCGTGACGTTCCAAAAGTTCCAACGTTTTGAATCATGATGACGGAGATATCAACCAAAATAGCAGCAAAATCAGTATAGGTAGGTAAGTGATAGAGTGATGGTCCGCGCCACCTTAGTGACGGCCTCAAACAGCGCTAGAGTGCGCCGTTTTGTAACCACTGACTTTGGGAGACCCATTGACGTAATAGGTATCTGGAAATATATTAAACCAGCCTGTAGCATTCCGGTACGAGATCAGATCGGTTATCCGTCACTCCGAAAGCTTCCTTAGATCGGCAAAGAAAGGGTTTCTAAATTTGTGAACTTGGAAGCCCGTCAGGGCTGGACATTTGCCAAAATAATGAATAAGAGTTTCTCTTACTCATTAACATCCCTATAACTTCTGCAAAATATATTATGCGGGATTCACAGTGGATTCCAACTTGCATTTTAATTTGGAGCAGTTCTTTCGACACAATTGACCCTAGCATTGACCTTAAAATTGCACGATTAACTTCGAATTCATGCTCCATCACCAACTACGTTAGATATTTATTTCGCTGACCCCCGATGGTGGATCATTACTGCTGATGATTGTGGACGTTTGTGCTGTTTCTGAAAACTGTCTGCTTCCGAATTTCATGGACACAATGTACTTTTAAAATTCTCTATATTAATTTCGCGTCGGCTTAGTTCTGTCTGTCTGTCGTTCGTTCGATCGGTGGTGAAATCTTGCGATCAATTTTTCACCCACTTCCCAAAGGCCGATTTTTTTTAAACTTTGCACACATGTGTATTTCCGGAGACACCAATTTCTATTAAAATTTGGAATTGATCGGGCCCCGGCGTCGTGGGGCTACCATATATTTTTTATTTTAAATCATGCAATATAGCGGATTACGCCAATTGATATAATTACTGTATGCGCTGTGTGCAGCGCTGCTTTACGATTTGAGTTTTTTCGCATGTATTTTTTTTTAGCATTAATGGTAGAACTTAGTATATTTTTGGTTATTAGAGAGTTTACATGAACTGTTTAAATTTTTATGGGTTGGTTTTTTCACTTTTTTATTATTATGCTGCTCCAGATTTCATGTTGTCTACGTAATGTGGATGAAAGCATCTTGTACAGCGGAGATCTACCAATAATATCGCCAATATTGTCTGCTTAGGACTTGTAAATTTGAATAGTTCCTTAAACTTTTATAGCATAGCCGTCAACCACTATTCCCAAGAAGATGAGGCTGAACCAATTTTGTATTTTCTTTCAGCTCAGTAAACGTTATCATGCTACAACCGGTGTCTGGAGAGGTTGCGTAGTATGGTTTTGTTAAGGAATCGAATAGAAACGCTTAGTAGATTGCTGTCTTACATTATTCGTTGCCAGATTTGTAGAAGATAAACAAAAGGCAACATTAAGATTCCAAAGGAAATAAATCTACAGATAAACAAGGCCAAGTGCAGTGGAACCGTTGACTGCGGCTAAATGGAAGACAGCATATATGTATATTGATAAAAAAAACGTATTAGACATTAAAACAAGTAAATGTCAAAAAACTTCGTTGTTCGGCAACAAACTTTTATATATACATCGAAACACGCCACATAGTCGTTTATTATATTTGTTTCTAAGGGTGGGGCTATTTCAAAGAATTACGATTCCCACGCGCCACGCAACACTTGACTCGCAACACTCGTCAAAAGCGGGATTTCAAAATGGGCCCCTGACATTGAGCCGCTCACAACAAAATTTCATCCCTCTAGGTCGTGCGAAAGGTGGTTAAAAAAGGCCTCAAAAAACAAGAAAATTGCGCGAATTCAAACCATCACATGTTTCACAAGCGAAACGTGACACGCGTCATACGTATTTATATAAAATACGCTGGACTTAGACACTCAAAAAATTTCAGCTCTCTAGATCGTGTGGAAGTGGGTTAAAATGGACCTCAAAGAAGTCGAAAAATTTCAACCCGTCACACGCACCACACGGGACACGCGTCATACTCAGAATATAAAAATGCTATTCCGGACTTAGACACTTACGAAATTTCAGATGTCAAGGTCTTGTGGAAGATGGTTACAAAGGACCTCAAAGTGGTCGAATATACAGACAAAAAGGGGTCAAGTCAAGCTAAATAAAAGTTTTTAAAAAGCGCCGATTAGTTTTGTTGCGACTGGAATAAGCTAAGCTAAGTGAAAGGAAACATTTTCAGCACTTTACTGTTCCTAATTGGTAGCCTAAGTGTGGAGTGGAAACATCCAACCACAAATCCACTTCTTAGATTATGGACAACAAATTGAATTCAATGTTCATCCATTCGTTTGCTAATTAGATGCAATGCAATGAAATTTAACTCGTTCGTGATCAATCGTCTTGCTTGCGTGTGACAATCTTACTAAGTAGAACTGACACGTAAAACACTTTGTACTTTTTGCTCCTGTTTTTTGTTTTTATTTAGTTTTGTTTTTTTTTTGTTTTGTGTTCAGTAAGTCGTATACGACGCGCCGCCGGTCTCAGGTATTCACTATACAGTGAATACGATTGGTATGCTAATGTGGCTGTGGTTATCCTGTGCCTGCTTGGCCCTTCCTGACGCGAGTCCGACCAGGGAACAACGAATGCCTATACACTTGAGAGAGCAATCCTATTAAAGACTGCTGCATTGCTGTGCCTTTGTATAGGTGTGCTATGCCCCTGCTACTTTGAGCCCCGTTTACATTATGACTCAGGTAGTTCGGCCGGTAGGTATTATACCGTATATCTCGCACTCACATACACTATCATAATTCTGAGATTGAAATCACAAACGACGGCTTCAAGACGTCTTCAAATGTTAGTGGTTTTTGTTTTGTTTTGCTTTTCGGGTTTTCTTTAGATATCTTTTTGATTTTCATTTTCGTCGTCGTTGTCGACGTCATCTTTTGTCGTCGTAAGAAGGATTTTTGTGTTTTCGTATAGGTACGTAACTTGTTGGTAAGGTAAGGTAAGGTAGGTTGCTTTTGTTGGTGTTGAGTGTGGAGACTTTTTCGACGCTGCCTTTAGCCGAATCGTTAAAGCAACATTTTTTCGAGGTGTTTCATTGCTAGCAACACAGCAGCTATCGAATGGACACCGCAGGCTATTACCAACGGGAGAGTTGTTTGTTTCTTCGGCTATGTCTTACGTTCGAACGGACCAAAGCCAGAGCGTCGCTATAACACTCAATCTGCCGCAGCGTTAGTTTCACAAGAGTTTGTCGCTTCGTGGAGAGTGGTTGAGATTTGAGATTTTTGTGATAAACGCAGTTTGGTTGTGCCACCATATTCTAACAACACTGTACATAGTTAGCCATTCAGTGTACGTTTCGGTTGTTTAGCGTGGTTATGGCTAGAAATAAGTTTTAAGGATCACTTCGAAGAATTGTATCGCGTTATAACGAAAATCAATTAACGCAAATTATTGTAAATACTTGTGTCAAACTGCAGTGAATTAAGTGCGATTATTAAAATGAGATTTTTTTAAGAAAAATGTAATTCTTATTTGTCACAACACAATACATACAAACACGCAACCTGTTGCGCGCTGCCATAACGTATTTTTAATCCTCCGTCGTATCGTTTTTTCGGACCATTTTACAAGATACGAATACACCTACCTACCATAGCGTTGTTAAACGTGCTGTGCTTCTGTATCTGTCTCTAGTAACTCGCGCTCTTTGTCTCTGGCTCACGTGGGTTCGTTGATCGTTTATATCTCTTTACAATTTGACCATCGAAGAAGAAGTCAATTTTAAGGAAGAGAAAATGTGATTTGCTGCTTTTGCAACTTTATACATTGAGTTTGGAAAATAATCTGCCTAATGTGCCATATTTTGCGGCCATATTTATAATTGCGAAAATTTATCAAGGATTTACTACTTACTCTCTAAGCTACACAGCTAAGGATATAAAATATGGATATTATCGGCTCACCAACATCAAATTCGATTGCGTTGCCAAACAATCACTTTCGAAATGATTCACAACAGGTATGCGTTTGAAAATACACATAACACACTCACAATTTCGAGTTCGTTCTTTTCGCATTAGCGATATTACATGGAATTAAGGAACAATGTACAGTAGATTCTCGATTATGTGAACTATCTATTATATCTATTAGTTCTACATATCAACCTCATAATGTTTACACTGAAACTCGATTTTATCAACTGAGTCTGCTGCGAATTTATATAATTAAAATTTAATAGAAAATTTACTAATTACCGGTTATCGATGCAGATAGAAATCGTATTTTGACAGAAGAATGTGCACTTTATTTACATGCACTCACCGGGTGTACCTATTCTGCACTTAATACATTCTTTTCGATTATAAAGGGTGTCACAGAATTCGTGGTGCAAACGAAGCAGGGTGATAGCGGAGGTCATTACCAAACAAAATAGCCAAATGAAGTTTTATCGAATTGTTGATGGTTCAAAAGTTATTCCATTTTTAGTATTTTTGGGTAAAATCGCATACTAAAAAATTAATTTAAAAAACCAACAGTTCTTTTGTTTATGTTTATTTTTTAATACGATCTGGAAGAGTGTGCCTTTCCAATAAAGTCATTTTTATAAACTTTATTATCTTCTGTCAAATTAAAACAATAGATTTGTGATGTCTTTTTGTTTTCCAAAATTTGTTGATTGATTTTTAAGTAGCTCTGGCGGAAAAACAATGTACTACAGAAAGTTGACCGACTATCAGAAAAACTTGCGACATTAATGCAGATTCTCAAATGGTATCACGCATAGGAATATTCAAAACAGAATGGTTTTTTATTAATTATTTTACAAAGTAAGTCAAGTTTATTAAAGAATGCACTTTCGAGTGCTAAAATAAGCTGCATTGTCAGAAATAAAGTAAAATGATAATTTTTTTTTATTTTTTTTATTTTAAATATTATAACAAGTGTTCGAAGTGTCACCATTTGCCAGAATACATAATCGGCATCGTCAAATAAAATTGATTTTAATCCGTCGGAACGCCCGCTCGTTATGTTTAGTATGTTATAACTTTTGAACCATCAACAATTCGATAAAACTTCATTTTGCTATTTTGGTTGGAATGACCTCCGCTATCACCCTGCTTCGTTTGTACCACGAATTCTGGGACACCCTGTATAAACTTGTATTATTATTAATTTCTAAATAGTCAGGAAAGTCACTTTAAAATTTTATAATTCTCTATATTAACTTCGCTTGCCCGTGGCACGTCCGGTTGTTGGTCGGTCGGTTTGTCGTGGAATCTTGCGATCAATTTTGAACCCACTTTTCAAATCCCGATTTTATTGAAATTTTGCACATATGTGTATTTCCGGAGACAACACTTTCTGTTACAATTTGGGACCCGTCGGTCCTCAGAGCCAAGGGGTGCTCATATAAAATTTTTAAAAATTAATCCGATTTTTTTAACATGTATATCTCCTATGGAAAAATATTTTTGTAAAAATTTTGGAGACCCCGGGCCCCAGGGTCAATCCCCAAAGGATGCCCGTATAAATTTTTTAAAAACTAGCCCGATTTTCTTCAAATTTTAAGCATATGTGTATCTCCAATTGACAGACTTTTTGTAATTTTTTTTGGAGTGAATGGGCCTGAGGGCCGGGGCTGGAACATACATTTTTTTTAAAAAAAATTAGCTCGATTTACTTTAAATTTAAGCATAGGTGTGTCTCCGATAGGCAAAACTTTTTGAAAATTTTTTGAGTGAATGGGCCCTGGGGCCCGGGGAGTGTCTATATAATTTTTTTAAAATTAAGCCCATTTTTCTTCAAATTTGTGTATCATGTGTAGCAAAAGTGTATATTCGATGAACAAAACTTTTTGTAAATTTTTTTTTCGTCTTGAAGGATAGAGGAGAAAATCTTATACGTGGTACTCAACAACGTTATACCACGATAATTGCTGCAGGTTGTGATATCTCCTTTCTTATGTATGGGGCACAGGATGCCTCTTCGCCAGTCTTCTGGCATCGCTTCGTCCTCCCATACTTGCACTATTAGTTAGTCCATGAATTGCTTGGTGTCTCTATAATCAGCTCCCCTGCGATACCAACAGACCCCAGGGCCTTATTATTTTTGAGCCGATTTATCGCTCTGCTAACTTCGTCTATGCTTGGTGGCGGCAGCATAGTAGGGTCTTCGGTCATTGGTGGAGCCTCCAATTCCTTAGTTAGCTGGCCATTAATCAACTCATGAAAGTGCTCTTTCCATCGCTTTAAGATCGGCGATCAGATTACCCTCTTTGTCTTTGCAGTATGTGGAACGCGGTGTATATTGCGTCATACCGCGGACTCTTTGGTAGAACTTCCGCGCCTGGTGCGGTCCTTGCTCTCTGTACTGTTCCAGTTCACGGACGAGATTCTTCTCCCAGGCTGCTTTGTTTCGCCGGTGAACTGTTTTTTCATATCTTCTGAGCTATTTATATTCATCTTCGCGTGCCCGCGTTCTATGAGATTGTTGCATTACTCGGTACGCACTATTCTTACGTTCAGTCGTTTGCTTACATTTGTCATTGAACCGGTCGTTCCGATCTCTACGACTACTGCCTAAGATAGAGTCAGCAGTACTAATGACAGTATTCATAAGGCGTGTCTATTTCTCTTCTACGCCCGAAATCTCAGCCCCAGGACTTACTTTTCCTGTATTTAGGGCGAGTCCTATCGCTTGAACGTAGTTGTTTCTGGTTTCTTCGTTGCGAGGGGCAGCCGTGTTGACTCGAATTTGATTCTCGGATGCTGCCTTTCTTGATGATGCAATCCGCGCTTGAAGCACCATACCAACAAGATAGTGGTCCGAGTCGACGTTGGCACCTCGGCACGTTCGAACCGTAATCAGGTTCGGGTTATGGCGGCGGGTTATCAATGCGTGGTCTATCTGGTTGCGAGTGACTCCTCTGTAGGTGCGTGTGAACGTTTATTATGTTTTTAAATCTGCACCGCACGCGAAGGGTGCATAGCCGTACATTTACTGCTTTGAAGCCGATAACGGTGGGTTTCATTCTTTTGCTGACTAGAAACCCCACCACGAGCACATGATGTCTTGCATGACAGCTGTAATAAATGTCATATTCTGATTTTTTTAAGACAACATTCGCCGTCCTTCGCATCTCCTGAATTCCTGTTATATCAGCATTATATTTGGACAGAGTATCGGCTAGCTGCTCGAGTTCTATACAGTGAGCGTACGCTCGATGAAAAAATTCTTAAATCGTTTAGCCATTTTCGTTGCCGTGGTCGTCGTCGTTCATCAGTGTATCCGGGGCTGATTTGGGGTTCCGTAATATAGTTTTTTTGCAGGCGAGGTTATTGGCCTCGCGCCAACCTTACTTTGAAGGGACTAGCCCGATCATTAAGCTTGTCCTGTACTGGAGGAAAATTACCAGCGGCCACCACGTGGAGGTTTGATCGCACTTCCACCAGTCAGAGACAGTTTCGGCCACATGCATTTCTAGAGCATTCTGTGTTATTCGCCCTACTCTGCTGATGGCTGAATATAATACGCCCAAAACGAATAGTCGCGAAAATCTTGGCCCTAGACCACAACCGATTGTTGCGTCTATTTGACTCTCATATATTATTATTATTATAGAAGAGCTGAAACGCCAAACAAACTGCATGGATCGTCACAATTTAAAAAACTCTTCATCCCAGAAGGTTAGTTGTTGCAAACGTTTATATTTCTCGCAATAGAAATTCTCAAAAAGTTGTGATTTTTGGGGCTTGGGTAAATACTCTCTATCTGCCCATTTTTTTATCTTGATCCTTGCATAACTTTATTAATGAATGTAAAATGTATAAATAAAGACTATAATAAGCAGTGGTCCCGTGCGAAAGTGTTCCGCTAACAAACACCCACTCTGTACACCTGCTTGGTGGAGTGTTCAACTTTGCTACAAACTGGAAGTAACAACAATTCACAGCATTAATAATTTTTATAAAAACAAATTATTTTTTACAGCTTGATTTGATTAGTATAAACATTTTGCGAAAACAACTTTTTCAAAAGCTGTCAAGGTAAACGCAATTTGTCAAGCATCAGTCAGTAAATCGCGTGAATAACTGCTATTTTTTCCAATTAGCTGCGGTGATGTCAGCTTTAACTATAATTTATTGCATTATTTTATGTTTTTTATGTACGCTTAGTTAATTTCTTTGGCGTGTTTATCAAAAAGTGCATACAAAATTTTGGCCAAATATATAACCTGTCCAAAATAAGTAAATTGAAGCGGTGATGCCTCGTACGTGAGGAAGGACGGTTCCGAAGACTATAATGATGCCATCATCGAGCGTTACGGCGATTTGTGAAGAGATTCAGACGCCAGTGATGATACATTGCTTCTCAAGCGTCACTCAATCGAGTTCTCTAAAACTCCACTAAAGAGTTTGTCTTCACCTAACAGTATTATTTCAAAACTATAGCTTGATTTACATTTGTGGCGTGTGAGAAAAAATAAGCAGGACGGCTGTTAAATTGAAATTGTAGTTAGCCAGAGAAGAGATGTAGTATATTTTTCAATGTTACCATAATGCAAAATTTACATTTGCGACGTGCGAGACAAAGTGAGCGGGCCGAATATAGTTAAATTCGAAGTTGTGGTTAGCCAGAAGACTACACGAATGTTATAGTTATTTTATAGTAGTATGGGAAATGTTATCTATAGCATTATGGTAACATTAAAAAATATACAACTCCTCTCGTCTGGCTAACTACAATTGCTATTTAACAGCCGTCCTGCTCGCACGCCACAAATGTAAATCAAGCGTAATGGTATAGATAACATTTCCCATGTCACGATAAAATAACTATAACATTCGCGTAGTGTCAATCTCTTTTGGCTAATTACAACTTCAATTTAACTATAATCTCATTTTTTCTCACACGGCTATAGTCTAAATTCGTTTTAAATCATTGCAGCTTGAAACTATAATTATATTTGTTGTTGTAAAAAGTTTAATTGCTCGGAGGTATATTAAACGGCCAACAAGTTGGGTTAGAAAACTACGAATGTTTTGTTGAGGTGCTTTAAAGCGTAGCACCACGTTCACATGTAAAAAATTTTGAAAAACAAAATCAAAACTTGCACTTTGAACTTTTCTTTGTTAGTCATCTTACTAAGATGCCACAAGAGTACCAATTTGGACCAATTATGTTTTTTTTTTTTCTGAATAAAAGAAAACCTTTTTTTTTTGCCGTCACAATAATGTATGCTTGTTATTATTTGGCCTAATAAATCCTTGAAACAATGCGATCGAATCTCGCTCCAATAAATCTACCCACAAAATTACAGAGAAATACTAAGAAAACCCATAGAAATTTCACTCGGATCATGGATCAAAACTGCACAATAATGTACAACTATATACATTAACATATATGCATACTTCATTTTACATAGAAATCACACATAATTGTGTTGTTTTCTGGTTTTTCTTCTGTGGTTATTTCGAATGCCTCTCCGCATTTATTCCGTCTCGTTGAGTCTGAAATCGAATGAAAAAGCAAACGTTCTGGTGGTGTAAACGTCTAACAATCAAGACAAAACAAAACATTCCTGGCAGTCCAACAGAAGAAGTTATCAAAGCGGAGAGAGAAGTTATTCAGGAATCAGAAATATGTAATTTTTTTGCATAGCTTGATAATGAATAATAGCTGATCGATCCGTCGTGACCAACGATGAAAACAATAAAGGAAAAGGAATTAGTAAAATGCTAATTGCATTAATTTATGCAATCTGCTGCGCATAGTAATTATTGGAGGAAAAAAACCTTCAATATTATTTTATATAATATTATTTTATAGATGAACAAATTGGTATTAAAGACGATGGACACTTTCTTTTGGCAACATTTTATTGAACCTACAGTTGTTAGATGCGATACATGTTGTATAGATACAGATATTTGCCTTTTAAAAGCGCAGGTGTATTTGAAAATTACATTAGATATTGGTAGTTTAAGAGTGAAAATGCAATAAACTGGACAATTGGCATGAACACATACATATCATGTATGTATCTAATGTTTACGCCGTACTGCGCCGCATTCGAATTGTACGTACCTTCGACTTTATTATGATGTGATGAGGATGGTCATGATGCTTCTTGACTGTGTAAGTCGCCATCTCGTTGCACTCAAACGACGGCGACTTTCTTTTCTTCAATTTTCCTGAATTGTTGGCGATGCCTTCTTTATTCCTTTTCCACTTAATAACACTCGACAAACAAATTTCACTTTTCATTAATAAATAAGTAAGTAGGTTTGCTGTGTGTGTGTGTGCACATTTAAAATGGCGGTGACTGTCAGATGTTGTCTGATTTGCAAAAAATACTTCAATAAAAAAAACAGTGTTTCAATAAACTTGTTCATCGTCGTCGTTGTTGTCGCTGTACCACCATCGATCGATCGATTAACAGCTTTTATTACAATGACCATGTGAAATTACAAGTTGATACAGGTTTCGTTCGATCCTAAACCTTGGTTGTTTGTGTTGTTTAATAGTTAATATATGTATGAATAAAAAATTTAGCCTGAAAAAGAAGGGGTACCTCAGTTGTCGCATGTTAGGCCGTTGCTTTTTAAAGAATAACTAACTCTTTTGTCGAAAATGAATACCTATACCCTACTTGATTGGACTTGTGACTATCTTTCTTATACAGTAGTAGATTGTAGTTCAATTCAGGTCGTATTGGACGGTTTCAAATACAATATTCTCCGCATAAACGGCGGTGCTCCGACACTCTTTCTCATTTTCATTAATGATCCGCTTTTCTATTCTATTCTATCCGCCACTAATCCAATTCATTCTTTCGCTGACGACAGCACTCTGATCGTTTCATATGAGTTCGCGCTTTCTACGCGCCCCTCTTCATCGCAAGTGGAACTTGAACAATAACGTATGATAAGCACGTTTAATTTTGACCTTGACGGCATAGCAAAATAGAGTAAAATTTAACCCTTCCAAAACTGTCCAATGCTGTCTTCTATCCTATAAGCGTAATTTAAACGCTCAACCTTTTATCCATGAATGGATCCTGCAGCAAAGAAACTGAAAAACTCGCAATATGCGGTATGTGCGTCAACAACAAGCTTCGTTTGAATGGCCACATATTCACCATCGCTAAGAATGCTGGGAAATGTTTAGGTTTCCTAAAACGGTGCACGATGTACTTTGCTCCTTCAGATCCGGCTACTATTTACAAGCATATATATTCGCCCTATGGGCGCCGTGGCTCAGTGATAATGCACATGGCTGCTGCGCAGGAGGTGCCGGTTCGAATCCCAGCAACACCAAAAAGTATTTTTCACGGTGTCCCACCTTTCGCGAATGGGTGACAAACGTTCCGAGAGTAATTAATACCTTGTCACGGAAAGCTTCTCAATTCGCCGTTCGGATCCGGCCTTAAATTGTAGGTCCCTTCCATTTGTGTCCAAAAATTAACATGTGCAGCACAAATGGTCGCGAGAAGTTAGGCCTTGGACCGCAATGGTCTGTCGCGCCAAATATTATTATTATATTCGCCCTAAACTAGAATACAACTGTATTATGGACCCTTATACATATTATATTCACTTACTTTGGGAACAATGCGCGTTTGGAACCAGTCCTGCAATATAAATGCAGTCGTCCACGCAGTTTTACTGCTTTTATAATGCAGAGGACAACAATTCCAATTCTGAAAACAACCGGGAAATTTAGATTTTCCATTTACCAATGTTGTTGATTTATGCTGGCCCGTAGCATTTTCTCTTCATTGTTCTTTCTCATAGGTGAATGTGTTGGTTAGTATCATCGAAATTGTTTTCTATTTATGCCATATGCTCTTGCTTTTGCAATCCCGTATGTTTAGTGATATCTTTAACTCTTAAACCTTTAACTAAACTACTTAAAGTTTTTTAAAACTGAACCTTGATTCGGTTTTTTTTTTCAAATTCATGTTCACACTGATACGCACTACACAAAGTCACAATTACAACGCATTCAATAAATAACTAAACTCAAAGAACAACAAATTGTGTTCTCTTAGTTATACCATAGAGCAATAAGCACATAGAGTATTTTTCTTTAACAAGAAGTTGGTCAAATGCAACATTTAATTTTTCGGTCAGTTTTGGCTCAGTTTTGCACACCACTTTACGAAATGTGTTGTTACAGTGGAGAATATTTCGTCATTCTTTTGTTCTTAAAAACTTTTCTTCAACTTGACTTGACCCCTTTTTGTCTGTATTTTCAACTACTTTGAGGTCCTTTGGAACCACCTTCCACACGACCTAGAGAGGTGATATTTTGTGAGTGTCTAAGTCCAAAATAGCATTTTTTATACACCGCGTATGCCGCGTGTCGCGTGAGGCACGTGTGATGGGTTGACATTTTTTGTTCGAATTTTTTGAGGTCCTTTTCAACCATTTACCACACGACCTAGAAAGCTGATCTTTTGTGAGTGTCTAAGTCCAAAATATCTTTTTTAAATTCCGCGTATGACGCGCGTGTGGCGCAAGTGATGGGCTGAACATTATTTTTTGATTTCTTTGGGGTCCTTTTTAACCACCTTCTACACGACCTAGAGAGCTGATCTTTTGTGAGTGTCTAAGTCCAAAATATCATTTTTTATATTCCGTGTATGCCGCAAGTAGCGTGTCGCGTGTGGCGCATGTGATGAGTTGAAAACTTTTTTCTTCGACTTCTTTGAGGTCTTTTTTAACCACCTTCCACACGGCCTAGAAAGCTGATCTTTTGTGAGTGTCTAAGTCCAAAATATCATTTTTTATATTCCGTGTATGCCGCAAGTAGCGTGTCGCGTGTGGCGCATGTGATGAGTTGAAAACTTTTTTCTTCGACTTCTTTGAGGTCTTTTTTAACCACCTTCCACACGGCCTAGAAAGCTGATCTTTTGTGAGTGTCTAAGTCTAAAATATCATTTTTTATATTCCGCGTATGACGCGCGTGTGGTGCGTGTGATGGGCTGAACATTGTTTTTTGATTTCTTTGGGGTCCTTTTTAACCACCTTCTACACGACCTAGGGAGCTGATCTTTTGTGAGTGTCTAAGTCTAAAATATCATTTTTTTATATTCCGCGTATGACGCGTGTCGGGTGTGATGGGTTGAATGTTTTTTTTTTTTTTACTTCTTTGAGATCCTTTTTAACCACCTTCCACACGACCCAAAAAGGTGAAATTTTGTGAGTGTCTTAGTCCAAAATAGCATTATATTCTGCCTATAAAGCGTGTCGTGTTTCGCGTGTGGCGCATGTGATCGGCTGAAGTCGCGCCATTTTCTCGTTTTTTGATGTCTTTTTTAACCACATTTTGCAAGACCTGGAGGAATGAAATTTTGTGAGCGGCTCATTTTCAGGTGCCAATTTTGATATCCCGCGTTTGACGCGTGTGGCGCGTGTGATGCGTGGAAAAAAGAAAATACTTTGAAATAAACCCGACCTTAAAAAACAGATATTTTGGCGATTCAAATAACTGTGACTGTGTGCCGTGTTTCGATGTATACATAAAAGTTTGTACCCGAAAGACGAAGTTTTTATACATTTACTTGTACTACTTCTTAGATTCTTACTTCTTTATTTCTCTGTTGTTTTGATCAATGTTCAATGATCGCGAGAAAGACTATTATGACAACATGCGTATTAAATGTTTCATTCCAGACTTTTATTCAGTGGACGTATTACTACGTTTCCATAACAAGTTAGTGTCGAGTCAGGGTTTCGTTGAGTTACGAAAATGATACGCTAACTCTTAGAGTTTCTCATAAACCTAAGTTGACACTGGGTTAACTCATTCATGGAAATGATATAGAAATATTATCACAGTTACTTACATTCTTTAGGAATTTTTGAAGAGATTGTGATTTTGGTCAAAATGCTTATCAAAATTATCAGCAATTATTTTTCAAACTATGTTTATAAGCAGTACTTACAGACGTTAAAAGTGGCTTTTGCTTTTGCTCAAAAAATTGTTCATGTTATAAACAGGTATATGTTGTAGTTAATGATTTTTACTAAACGTTCACGTTATCAGGTGGTTCACATTAGAGGCAGTTCACATTAGCGGGAGTGCACTGTACTTCATTTTCCGGATTTTATTTTTATTTTATTTGCAGTTACTCTTTATGTATTGTCTGATAATGTTTATACATTAACGGAAATTGAAATTGGTGTAAGGCTATGGTCAAAAGGTTGCTCTAAGTTTTATTTATCCTTACGATTGTACTACTTATTGCTTATCATCGCAAGTTAACAGGAAACTCCAAACCTGACGGTCTCATTCCCATCATTCGACTTGATTTAAAAGAAGCCTCTTCATTAAACGTCTTATTCAATAAATATAAATAAACATAAAATAACAACTTACAACAAAAGAATTAACTTGCATTAAACGCTCCTCTAGCCATAATCTTCATAAGTTTTGACAGCTCCAACGGCAACCACTCTTCAATGGGTATCTTTTGATTTGTTGATATCTCTATAGCCATAAATAATGGCCTACTTTTATCTGATAAAACTCTGAAACTGTTGTCCATATAAATCAATCTAAATACGTTTAAGGCACGAGTGGTAAACCCATCTGTGGTAAAGAGGGCAAAAAAGAACATTAATTTCTACCTTTTCGGGCAATCGCTCCGAGCAATGTAAACAATGTTTATCATGAATCTCTCAAGTGTCCCACATACCCCGTCGTATATGTGGAAGCATTATTTCCGAAATAGCTCTTAACTATGTTGGATTTTACCAGCCGACGACACTGTTACTTTTATTACGTGCTAAGTTTGTGTTTATGGCTTTTTTCTGTTGGTTTCCCCACTTTTCTTTTTACCATTCATTGTCTGTCCGTAAAGTTTCAGGTTACGTTTTTCATTTTCACTTTTGAAGCGATTGTTCTTTTGTTGAGAATTTAACAACAATTTTTTTTATTATTAGCTTAGTTAAATAATTGTACGAATTTTTTGCAATAAATTCTTAAGGTAAAATTTTAAACTTCTAAGCGGTTATTAAGCACGATTTGTTTTAAATACAAAAATTAGTGTCACAATATAATGAAATATTCTGCATATCTTGTGGTCCTATAATTATCTTAATGATTCTATTTACTCGGCGTGGACGAACACAGCTAAGGATCGAAAAACTCATCATATGTGGCTCTACAACCGGGGTCCGGTCCTGGCCTCTCGCAAAAAGTCTCTCCACCGGTCCCTATTTCGAGCAGATGTCATGCTCATGCGAGCTAGGTGTCCTGTCCGCCGGAGCCTACCGAGCTTAATTTTCTTCACGTTGTCGACATCGCGATAACGCTCTTAGATCTCATCATCTCATCATCTCTCCGGAATCGTCCTTCCTCACATAGGGGGGCAACAATTCTCCGTAAGACTTTTCTTTCGAACGCGGCTTAGATGTCAAAATGCTTTTTGCTAAGCACTCAAGTCTCGGATCCATATGTAAGTACTGGTATGACCATTATATATCAGCAGCTTGGATGTTATGGTTAAGTTCCTGGCTTTGTTGGCTTTAAGCAACGGTGCGCGTATGTCTGGTTCCATGCTGATATCGGCTGCTACAGTTGACCCGAGCTAGTTAAAGGATTGCACTACTTCAAATTCGTGGTCCACTAATTGAATTGAATGTTGGATCTTCTACTCGCAGACATGGCCACCATGTACTTTGTTTTGCTCTAATTTATGTGCAGCCCCAGATTTCGGGCGGCCTGCTCTATCTTAATGAAAGCTTCTTGCACAGCTCTTCGGTTTCTATCAACGATGTCTGTATCGTCTGCGTAAGCCAGTATCTGAACGGAATTATAGAGGATTGTTCCTCTAGCCGTTACGTCAGAGTCTCTGATCACTTTCTCCAACGCCAGGCCAGTCCATCCCCTTGTCGGAGCCCGTTATGTTGATGTTGAATGGGCTTGATAGTGGTCCGGATATTTTTACTTGGCTTATAACATGGGTCATGGTCAATAATGGCTTTATAAAGTTCTACTCTGGCTATGCTATCATAGGCGGCTTTAAAGTCTATAAAAATATGGTGTAGTGAGTTTTGCAACTCTAGACATTTTTCCATCACCTGCCTAAGGGTGTAAATCTGTTCAGTTGTTGATTTGCCTGGGATGAAGCTACACTGGTATGGACCAATGATGAATTTGGCGTATGGGGCTATCCTGTCTTGAAGGATAAAGGATAAAATCGTATACGCGGTACTCAACAACGTTATACCACGATAATCGCTGCATTTTGTGATATCTCCCTTCTTATGTATGGGGCACAGGATTCCTCTTCGCCAGTCTTCTGTTATTGCTTCTTCCTCCCATACTTGCAATATTATTTCATGAATTGCTTGGTGTTTTTCGGGGCCTCCTGTTTTAATCAGCTCCGCTGAGATACCATCAGATCCCGGGGCCTTATCGCTCTGCTAACTTTGTCTATGCTTGGTGGCGGCAGCATAGTGTGGTCTTCGGTTATTGGTGGAGCCTTCAATTCCTCAGTTAGCTAGCCATTAAGCAACTCATGAAAGTGCTCTTCCCATCGCTTTAAGATCGGCGATCAGGTTACCCTGTTTGTCTTTGCAGTATATGCAACGCGGTGTATATTGCGTCATACCGCGGACTCTTTGGTAGAACTTCCGCGCCTGGTGTGGTCCTTGCTCTCTGTACTGTTCTAGTTCACGGACGAGATTCTTCTCCCAGGCTGCTTTCTTTCGCCGGTGAACTGTTTTTTCATATCTTCTGAGCTCTTTATATTAATCTTCGCCCGCGTTCTATGAGTTGTTTGCATTGTTCGGTACGCAACATTGTTACGTTCATTCGCTAGCTTACATTCGTCATCGAACCAGTCGTTCCGTTGATTCAAAGAATCAGTTTGACTGACTTTCAGAAAAGTCAGAAAATTAATTTAAAACTTTTTTTTGCCTTGATAATGGTGAACAAGACCGAAATATTGGAAAATATTAATATTTTTACAAACGATTAAATAAAGTCTATAACAAGCAACACAATTAAATCAAAGCTTTCGTTCATTGTACAAACTTTAAATTTTCACCCTGCTTCTGTTGACCGAATGCATAAATATTATGAGGTGAATTGAAGAAAATTAAATAGGCTTTAATACTGAATTTGTCAAAAAAAATTATCCGAGAGCATTTTTCGAAAAAATCGCGTTTGAAAATAAAATTTTAAAAAAAGTTTTTTTTTGTAAATTGTTTGACCTTAAAAATTTAATTTTCTATAAAAAAAAAAACAAACAATGACCTTGTAGCTAGAAGCGTTCAAGAGTTACAGGGTGTGAAGTGATGTAAGGTCGAAAGTACGTTCCTTCGCATTAAAACACTGTGGGGTGAAAATAGACCCTCACTCCTTTAAGTATTTGCCACCTTAACGGATACATCCTGTATATATCTAACCTCATCACGCAATAACCACTGGACGCATCAAAGCCATAATCACCCCAAGAGTTCGTTTGGTGCTCCGAAAAGTTTATGTTTATTTTGGAAGAGCTTAACGTTGCCGATGTTTTTAAAGCTCAATGTAAGAGTTAATGCCACACAATGCGAATGCGCGGCATTTAATGTAACATGCCATAAAAACCTCAGATATGCTATGCTGCGCTTAGTGGTTTAATTATTTTGTTTG
This sequence comes from Nephrocerus scutellatus, assembly GCA_947095585.1. Taxonomy (NCBI): domain Eukaryota; kingdom Metazoa; phylum Arthropoda; class Insecta; order Diptera; family Pipunculidae; genus Nephrocerus; species Nephrocerus scutellatus. Next base: position 21,546,767 of record OX352761.1, read on the forward strand.
TTTTCGCTAAAGTTCGGGTGTGGCAACTTTTAGTTCATTTTATTTGTATATTAAATAAAGATGCAACAAATATTTTTAAGTGACTAGTACTTTATTCTCGAGAGTACACCTTCCAGTTAATAATGAAATGCTATTTTATTCAAATGACTGCCTCGGCTGGATCAGCCCTAATTCACCAATAGTCTAGTCACTTTAATTGCGTCTTTCAAAGCCTCAATCGTCTCTGGATGATTAGCATAAAATTTGTCCTTGATGGCTCCCCACAAATAATAGTCAAACGGAGTCAAATCGCAGCTCCTAGGTGGCCAGTGTACATCGCCATTTCGGCTAATAAAGGAAATTCCTAAAAACGTCGATTTTATCGTTGGCTGTGTGGGCAATGGCGCCGTCCTTTTAAAGCCAAATATCAACCAAGTCTTCCTATTCAATCGTATGGAATAAGAAGTCAGTGAATGGCACAATAACGGTCGCCATTGACTTTTAGTGCAGCTCCTTTCTCACTTTCGAAGAAAAATGGCCTTTTGATGCCTTTGGACCATATTCCACACTAAGCAGTCACTCGTCTTTGATGTAAAAATGTTCAGTTAATTGGCACATTCAGCGAAGTGAAAAAGCAATGGACTGCCAATTCAACTACCTTCAACTCTTGAACCAATTGCACTTTGTAGGCCTTCATACCGAGGTCTTTGTGTAAAATTGTTCGTAAGGTCCTATCGCTGATGTTCAATTCTTGTGAACGATGACGGGTTGAGTTGCTCGGATGTTGACGCACACTTTCAGCTTCAGCAGCAATATTTTCCAACGAACGAGCTGGTCGGCGATGCGGAACGTGCGTATTGTCTATCAACATACCAGTCGAACGAACTATACACACAAATTTCCTCACACTGTTCTCAGGTTGGCGCTTCGCTTTTATCGAATTTTGTACGCAATTTTCGGCAACTTTCGGCAATGACTTTGAGAATAAGTTTTCAAAATATCCCAACGTTGATCAAGCGTTTATCACAATTCGTTTACCAGGAATATAAAACTGAATTTCTGTCACTTGACAGATGACATTAGAGCTATAAGCGGCAAAAAAACTGCTAGTCCAAAATCGGACCAAAAGATGTCGCACCTTACAGCTGCTAATTAATAGATTTGCAGGGTAGAGTTAAAATTTCTCTCTCGTGGTTTTGGTTTGGCGTTCTATTTGCATACTGTTCCCGGGGTACGGTTTGATTTTGTGTTTAATTTGCAAGGTTTTGTAACCAACACTGTAACTTTGCTTCGCGTCGGCAATCGATGGGTAAGGTTTCGTTTACTCAGCAAGATGGCGAAGACAGAGCAAGCAGACTAATTTCTCAGTTTGTTGTTCTTGTTAAATTTGTTTTCGGTTTGGCGTTCTGTTTGCAAGAAAACCATGTCATTTTGGTAGCTTACCCGTGGGTACGGTTTCGGGTATTATTTTACGTAATCGAAAGAGGCATAAGTAAATTCGAGGTAAAGTAAGATTTTATCTGTCATTTTGCTACTATCCCTTATAACTACCCAACAGCAGCAGATGATAAAAATAATTTTATTAAATTATTTATTATATAAGTATACATATATATATTTGTACTAACTTTTTTTGTTTTCTTTTATTTCCAGGTAAGTTTAACAAACAGATGTTTAGCACATCAGTTCTTTAAAATTCGTAAGTAGTGTATACCGTTGATATGACAATCTTTTTGTTGGCATATGAGTTTTGACATTTCTCTAAACAAACGATGTACTTTAATTTTTGACATTTTTGATAGTGATTGAGCTCAAAAAACGTTTTTTATCTTATTTTTTTAAGGGCGAACAAAATATCTTGGAAAGAGATAAAGAGAATAGAGATAACATAAAGATAGATATATACACTTTAAGATATATGATAAACAGTCAGTTTTACACGTTTTTTTTTTTAATTTTAAGTATAGTTCCATGGCAGAATAGTTAGTGTAGATACAGAATTTCCATTTCAAATTTGCAAATAGTGCCAGAGCTGATTTTGAATATGTGTTTATTATAGAAGGACAGAGTGACCGACGGATATGTGCGATACTTGGCAACATTACGAAAAAAAAGTGTTGTTTTACTAGATTCAGAGCTACAATGGGGAGTATATAATGATACGAACTGATCTCGTACTTAAACATTGGATTAAAAATCATGTCGGGGACACTCTTGCACCAATAAGGCGAATTTTCTAGTAACTATTCTGGTTAAAAAACTAAGTTGGAAACCGAATATTTTGGAGAGAGTTAACAGAGCTACCAAAGCTCTATATGCGTGTTAAAGTTCGTGATTAAAGCCGGAGCTGGTACACTGGCTATATACTGCCGTAGTAAAACCAATACTTATGTATGGAGTCAGTGTCTGGTGGCCGGCTCTAGGAAAATCCACATACATAAAACTTTTGGAGAAGATACAGAGGGCAGCCTGTATGCACATTAGCGGAGTATTAAAGACAACACCTACACGCGCCCCAGAAGTAATGTTGCATCTGACTCCTGTATATATATACGGCAGGCAGAGAGTTGCCAATACGGCTGTGCGATTTTCAGCAACACGTCAGTCACGTCACGTCATATCTACTCAAACGGGACACTCGACGATCAATAACTCGCTAACGGCAGAACGGGCGAACTTAGACTACACACAACCAGGGTTATGCTTCAACAAGAGTTTTCGGGCCATCTACCCCTCCAGGGAGCAATGGAGGAATGGGTCGCCACAAGAAACTTTTGCATCGTGAAAAACGTAAATATTTCCGTTCGGCTCCCGGAACTTTGCAGCATCTATCAGGCTGAGGTGACAGCGATTGAGGAGGCATTTACCTGGCTAAACCATAATATAATACCGGTAACCGATATCGTTATTTATTTAGACAGTCAGGCGGCCATCAAATCGCTGGATTCCTTCTCAATAACGTCAGGTGTAGATATAAGCTGCCACACATCACTCAAGGAGATGAGTGAGTGTTTCAACACCCGCTTAGTCTGGATGCACGGTCACTCTGATATCGTTGGTAACTGCAAGGCGCACAAACTAGCTAGAAATGGCCCTTAGCTTCAAGCTCTACCGGAAAAGGCGGGCATAGGAAGACCATTATCAGCGGTTAAGTTTTTGCTTCAGAAAGAGTCAGAAGCATTAACATAGGCAAGTTGGGCGCCTACCGCCACATGTACTATAGCAAAACAAGTTTGACCTAAGCTGGACCTCCAACAGTCTTGAAGTGATTTGGAATGCATTTAGGGTTTTTAGCGCAGCTTGGCTGTCTGTCATGATGGCTATTTCCTGCCTCCCGTAGTTCCTTTCCAGAATAAAGTGGCACGTACTTCTGCCTATAATTTGTTCGGGTACTGTCACATTGCTTTAGAGTACTTAGTTTTTGGCCCATGGACTCTTGAATCCGTGCATTCTGCTTTCTTTGACTTAGATTGCTCTAGAGCACTGATATCTCCGCAAAGAAGGTATGAAAATAACTAAAGGTATTTCAACAGGGCACTGCCTCCTTGGAGTTCATGCTAGAAGGATGGGCCTTGAGTTCAATGACTTCTGTAAAAGCTACTATGACGCCGAAGAGAAAGAAACAGTACCCCATTGCATGTGTACATGCGTCCAGCTCTTGCAAGCAGAAGACTGAAACATATGGGATATCACACATTAAACAGCTTATCGGAAGACGAAAAATTGAAATTGGAACACATCCTCAAAATTCATAAAAAGCAATAAAAGAGCTTTATAATAAAAGAGAAAGGCTTTGATCCTATGGTACCACAATGGACCGGAAACGGTCTAAGTGTGCAATAGAAGCCATCAAACATAACCAAATTCTGTGATTTAATTTATGTTATATTTTCTTTTGTTATTTCAATGCTATTAATTATATCAATCTAATATTGTTTTTATTAATAGATAAATCCTATTATTTTATTTTATTAACACAATAAATATAATTACTTAAAATTAACTGGTAGAGGGCGCCCAAATTCCTTCTTGCACCTGAGCCCCCAAAGGATTAGAACCGGCGCTGTCTTTAGCTTTTTACTTTTTTCTGTAGTGTCGTCTTTTGTTATTAAAAAACCATAGTGCGAGTTAATTGCCTCCTATTAGACGTCACATGAAAGTTATAGCTTTGAGATGCCATCGCGTCGATGATATTGTTATGCTAATATTGAACTGAAATTTATTATTCTATGGAAGGTGCAGCGCAAATTATTCGAACCCGTGGATATGCATACTAAGTGTAGAAGAGAAACTAATAGACAAAATTTATAGTTGGTAGTTACTCACTGTGAGGAAGGCTATTTATTAACTATTCTGTGAATATTTGGCTGCAAATATAAGAGACGTACGTTTAATAATTTATGTTTTTGCAACTATTGAACAGAGACCAGGACTAGACCCCGGCTGTTAAAAGTAGATTAAAAATACGTCTCCACCTGTTATTTCATTGCTAACCAGACAAACTCAGAAACACCCAGTATTATACCCATCGCGTTCAGAATAACAATTTATTGCAGCGGAGCATTATAATAATCTGCAGTTTTAAATGCAGATATGGGAAGGAGATTCTTCGAGTGAGCGCTACGACGATTTTCGTTCGCGCTTTGTACCCGCACTGCCAGTTGCTACTGCACTTCACTGCACTGCATGCGTGTCATGTTGGCTAAAGGTGCAACGCGGCACGTTACGTACATTGCATACAAAATGCACAATGTGCCGAATGGTGCACCCTCTCTACATGCGTACCAGGTTGCTTATTGCTTCTTCAAGTTAACAATTTTTCTTTTATATTTTAGACATTTTTTATACTCGTAAATACCTGATTCTAATAACTAAACGAGGCTAAAAGCTCTGAAACTTCTTGTGGTATTTTATTTATCATACTCGTATAGATAGACTTGACTAGGATTTTAGTAATTTATTGCTTCTGAGTGGGTGTGTTTTTGTCGATAAAGATCGAATTCAATGCCCGCCTCTAAGAAAAATTAAATATTTCAAGAAAATTATACCTATACCATAAATTATATGAATTTGTGTTCCTACCCACCTATCTAAAAATGTAGCGAAGCGTTTTTGAGCTGAAGTCATCCAGTTTTACATCCTTACACAATCCTTTCATCGTATGCAAGGTTGCATTCTATCGCCGATACTTTTTTGTTGGTGATTAGCGATGTACTTTGCGCAGCTTTATCTACTGGAAACGGAGGAATTCGTGGGACCCTTACATCTCAACTCAAACATCTGGACTACGCTGACGACGTTTGTTTACTCTCACACAGGATTATGGAGCTGCACCAATTAACAACAAATGTGGAAAGGGAGGCAAATGTTGCGGGTTTGAAGCTTTATACTGAGAAACTCGTATACGCGATTCTCCAGTCTTGCTTACGAATTATTACTCTGCAACTTCGTCTACGCTAGGTGGCCATTTATAAAAATGCTCTTCCCTAGGTAAAAGATGCCTTTGGTGGAATCTCCGCGCCTGGTGTAGTCCTCTTTCTCTATCTCTCTCTCTCTCTCTCTCCGTATTATGCGAATTCATGGACGGGATTCTTCTCCCACGCTTCTTTCGCCGCTAAACTATTTTTGCAACCTTTTCAATCTTGACACGGACCTTGCTCTTCTTTAATAAAATGTTACATGTCATTAAGGACTGAAACTTTGTGCCCTACTTGATGCGGATGATGAAAATGTTGCATATACAAATAGCACTGCGACTCATATGGATCTACTGTTTTTCCCCTATGGAGACAGTGCATGTCTGTTCCTATGGCACCCCCTTCATACCAATGGCTTTTATGAACTTAATGATATTGGGTGGGTTCAGTGAATGCCGTGCAGACTACGAGATCGCGTGAGCTCACATGTAGTCTCTCCTTTGTCGGATCTGCCATTCTGCAGCTGCCATTCTCTTATATTTTTATTTTTTTAGGTGCCCCTTCAGACTACAATGTCCTGCTAGGAAACCCGTTATGACTCTTACATTTCTTCTACTAAGTACAACACTTATCTGGAATGGTGTGCCAAGCTCTGTCTTTCCACATCACTATGATTCACAGGCATTCAAGTCACAAGCTTATAGCCATCTCCTTTTTTCTTCTCCTTTTCCTTAACGCCCACACTGTGAAAAGCATATAGCCGAGCATTTTAAGGGTGCGAACCCCTTTTCGCGTGCGCAAATTATAAAAAAAAACTCCCAATATCGAGCGAAACCTCATAGTTTCCCATCATTCCTTTGCTTGTGTTAGGGCTGCGAGATTTCTCATCTTACCGGAGCAGTTGTTGTGTATCACCTCCCGCACTATGCGGTACCCTTCGCCACAGAATGATTCTGGCCATACAAGCGGAGGTTTTGCCCCTTTGTTAGCGAGTCTATCCGCTGCTTCATTGCCTTCTATGCCAGTGTGTCCCAGGAACCAGTACAAACGTACCTTTTTTAATTCGCCAAGTCTGTTTATCTTCGCCCTGCATTCCTCCACCAGTTTTGACTTGATGTAAAATGCATCTAGGGCTTTTAGCGCAGCTTGGCAGTCTGTCATGATGTCTATTTCCTGCCTCACGTAGTTCCTTTCCAGATTAAAGTGAGCACATCTTTCGATGGCATGTACATCTTCCTGGAATGTGCTAGTCCATTGCCTCAAAGTACTTAGTTCTTGGCCAATGGACTCCTGTAACCGTGCCTACTGCTTTCTTTGACCCATCTGTATACCACTTCATGGCTCCCAGATGTATCTAGTATTCAGTTTAAGATCTGAATTCCTTTTTGGTGCTCATTTTGACTTCTTGAATTCAAGACGGCATACTGACTAACGGAATCTGTTTGACGAGTGATTACACTAATCCCTTTGCCCTACCGTCCGTGAAGCAGCCTACCTTCCTCAAACGTAACTCAGTTTCCTCGCATTTGCTCTCTATATATTGGGAAGAGCCCGATAATTGCCTCGATATCGGTTCCCATGGCGCCTGTAAATAAAACACAGAGTAGCCTCTACACCGTTTCCAATTCCCTTCTTGTGGTGAATTAGCTTAGTAATATTCGCCACTGCTCATCATAGTCTCATGGCATCATGGTGTACATCCAGTGCATTATCATGAGACTAACTCCCCAGGATTTGCCTGCCACCCTTCAGCACACCATAAGTGCTCTTTTTGATTTTTGCAGTACTGCCTGTTAGTGTTTATTTCATAGCACTCTACTATAAAATATCAGTCCGAGGTATATAACCTCTTTGCTGATAGTTCAAACTTCCATCTGTTGGTGAAGGGAACCAATGTGATTTTGTTTGGGTTTACCCTGAATCCCACTTCTAGGCACTATCTACTCCACTTTGGATTACCTTCCTCGAACTTACCTCATGCCAAGATGACTATATCGTCGGCGTAGCCTTGGGCATAAGTCGCTGAAGTAGTTCATATACAAGGATGCTCCACAAAAGGGTGGACAGTACACCTCCTTGTAGGCATCCTCTTGTTGTGCTCACCAAAAAGGTTTATCACCGACTATGGTTTCCGCTTTTCTTGTACCCTGGTATCGCACATCCTATTAGTGATTGTGCTGTCTACTTTCTCTTTGTCTTATGGATCATTTCTGAGCGTCCGTGTCGCATGAGACTCGTGTGAAAGTTCGTTTTTTCAACTTTTTTGAGTACTTTTTCCAACAACTTTTGCACGCAAAGCACTTCAAGTGTCTTTATTCAGTAATTAGCTTATTATAATAATAATATTCGGCGCGACAGACCGTTGCGGTCCAAGGCCTAGCTTCTCGCGACCATTTGTATTGTGCATGTACATTTTTTGGACACAAATGGGAGGGACCTACAATTTCAGGCCGGATCCGAACGGGAAATTGAGAAGCTTTCCTTGACAAGTTGTTACTCTCGGAACGTTTGTCACCCATTCGCGAGAGGTGGGACAACGTTAAAAATACTTTTGATATTACTGGGATTCGAACCACGAACCTCCTGCTCAGTAGTCATGCCCGTTTCCACTGAGCCACGGTAATTAGCTTACCGCGCTCTTAAATTAAGAAAATGTGCCACTTCAAGGATCGAAAAAATATGATAAGAATTTTTAAAAAAATCTTTAATTAAAGTCGAATCTATAACTAGGGTTCTAAGCAAATTTCTTGATCAGATTCAGATTATAAATCGAAAAGTATCAAGTATTTGTTGTAGTTATTCTATTCTAGTTGCGGCACCCTGTAGCCAAGTCAGTCTTACACACATGACACACAGCATCACACAATGATGTGTTGTAAAAACAGAAAACTGGTTCCTGGTCGTTGTTTTCTTCTACCGCAACTCTGAAAATGCGCTCCATCGACTGAGATGCATCACACCAGAGTGTGATCGAACAAAATGCAAAGCAATCGAAATTTTTTTACGAGTACATCGTAATTGGTAAGGATAGGATACTGAGTATTATCAAGAGAGCGTTGAGAAGGAAAGGGATTAAAATCTCGAGGGACGCACACGACACCACAAGCAACTCAACTGAAAAGGCAAGAAAGAAAAAGTCTTCTTGGCTTCTTGATATTCAGGTTTTTGTTTTCAGACAGATCTGCAGTTGGCCCTTGCTGTGGCGAACTGTTGATTCTTGCGCTTTGATCGTAAGATGATGGTGAGATGACAGAGGTGGCTTACAAAATTCTGTTCTACTACGCCGCTTGGTTACCAGCTAGAACACGCCTTGGTCGTCGTCACCGTAATCGTTGCCGTAGTAAACTGTCGTGTCGGTGTCGACCGTTGAATCTCTCCCATACACCCGCTTGCCCGACTGACCAGTTTTATCCAATATATGCATACTTGTATTTTTTACTTCAACATTTGTGTGTTTGTTGTTGGTTGCTGAATCAACGCTCAACCAACTTGCTACACAACGGCAACGCAGCGTTGAGCGTGAAGCAAAATCAAGCGTACTTCCAGTAGTTGCTTTCGTTCGTTCTTCAATATCAAAGTACGAGTATTTAGAAGAATGTGGAAGTTTCGTTTTGTTTCTTCTACGCCGACAGGTCCTCTCCTCCTACTGTAGGTTGGAATTTTTTCAATAACTTTAGAAATGGAGTTTTAAATATTTTCTTGTTTTTTGCATTAACATTTAAACTACAATAATTTTAAGACATATTTGGTATTATTTCTTGAAAACAGGGTGTTAATGATCGACATAATTAATTTAGAAATTATCTTTTGAATATTTGATGATGTAATTCGCATCTTCCTTACCTTTCTTGCAAAATATGTCAACAATTGCACGCTAACTCGATTAAATAGATGTCAATCAATCTAAACATCATTATAATGACCGCACTGGACCTCCCAGTAAAAGCGAATTAGCAGCAATCAAGTCTTTAAAGAAAAATAAAGCGGTGGGTATTGACGGCATCCCTGCTGAAATATTCCAAGCGGCGCCAAGCGGAGAACGTGGGAAAATGATCAATTTCCCCAAGAGTGGAAAAGAGGGATGATCGTCAATCTTCAAAAAAAGGAAAATCTGATGGTCTTTGGAAACTGGACTTTGTCGTAGCCAAGATAATAACTAGAATCATATTAGAACGCGTAAAGGAGCAGGCAGGCCTTCGCTCTGGATCCTCCTGCATCGATTACATAAACACCTTGCGGATCATAATGAAACAATGCGTCGGGTACAGGTCTCCGCTACATTTACTGTTCATCGACTTCGAGAAGGCTTTTGACAGCTTAAATCGAGATGCTATCTGGTTGGCCCTGCCCAGGGGTGGTATTCCAGAAAAACTTATAGCTATTATCAAAGCTACATACGAGGGAAGCAAATGTCATGTCCTACACAACGATAAGGTGAGAAATTTTAAGGCCAAAGTGGAGTACGTCAGGGTTACATACTATCACCGCTGTTATTCCTGGTGGTCATCAGCGATGTGCTCCGCGCAGCACTGACGTTAGGGAACAATAGAATTCGATGGACTATGACAACTTACCTTAAACACCTGGACTACGCTGACGATGTTTGCCTGTTCTCACATCGGCTAATGGACCTTCATATGATGGCACAAAATCTAGAAACCGAAGCAAGCAGAGTGGGTCTCAAGATAAACACTGCCAAAATGAAAGCCCTGAACACTTCTAACATCCGCTCTTAACTCAACACTGCTGGACAGGAAGTCGTAAAAGTTGACAATCGCGGTATGACGGTTAAGTAATTCGTCATCCCGCTACATGTTAGCGGGATCTAGAGATACCGTCACGCTCTGCTGTATCGTTTCGCATTCATCATACAATTTATAGAGTTTATGTCATATGCTATGTCTGTCATATAGTGCTTTTATGGCATGAACTTCTTTAAGTCTCGGCTGAAGGCGATGGCACCGACCTGGATGTGTGCAGCAAAATCGGGAAAGCAAGGGCTGTGTTCGGAATGCTATCGAAAGTCTGCAAAAGCAATGTTTTTAGCTTAAGAACTAAGCTTCGACTGTTCCAACACTCCAACGTCGAATCAGTACTGTTGTATGGGTGCAGTACTAGGAAAGTGGATACCACTAACACGTGCACGCTGCAATCTTTCGTAAACAAATGCCTACGTATCATCTTGAGGATCTTCTAGCCCAATCGTATATTCAACGACGAACTTCATCGGAGAACAGGCCAAGAACCTATAGACGTTATTGTGCGAAGGAGAAAGTGGCAGTGGATTGGACACAGGCTACGGCGCGACGACAACTCCATTGCGAAATATGCTATGAGTTGGAACCCTCTCACCCAGGCAGTTGGAACAGCAGGACGCCCTATGAGGACGTGGCGCAGGACACTCGAGGAGGAAGCAGAGTCCTTGGGAATGATTTTGAGGCAGCTCAAACGCGTTCCAGAAAACAGAACAAGATGGCCCGTAAGCGCCCTATGCCTCTCGAGGGGTGAAAGGATTTAAGAAGTAAAGAACAAGTTAATATCCCAACTTTTCGATAGTACAGACAAATAAATGTTGAAAATATTGTGCATTACCATAAAATGCGACTTATCGACCCGATAAAATATTAAAAGATTTTTAAGTTTAAACATTTTTTCAATTTGACGAACGTTTTGTCAAAATTAATCACCTTTATCTATCAAATCCACTGTATTCGAGTCAATCTCATACAACCACGTCAACCTATTAAAAACCATCACCACACTATCCTCCTACAAACACCCACCACCACATCCCACAGTTTCAGCTATGTCGGCTAAACGGTCTTCGAGTTATTCGCGAACAGACATACAAAGTTTATTTTTTATATATAAAAATTACTAGCTGAGATATCAAGCGTTGCCTGGTTGCCCCCACCACACTGTCCTGACCACACTACTCCCACCCAACTTATCACCATTACCCTCCAAGACCAACTCCAACACTCACCATAAGATACCCCAAACCCCCTTCCCAACCACATATACCACCACTATCATGATATTCGTGTCAATCTCATACAAACAATACCTACCCACACACCATGTCAACCCTATCAACACCATCACCACACTTACCCCACACAAACATCCATCCCAACCGTCTCTAACACATCGCAAAGTTTCAGCTATTTCGAATGAACGGTCTTCGAGTTAATTGCGAACAGACATCAGACAAAGTTTAATTTTTATATTTTAAGAAGAAGAAAATTAGTTTTGTTAGGAAGAGAGAGAGAGAATGAGACAGTGAGACAAAAAAAATAGTATAACTTTTGTAGTTTTGTAGAACATTCATGTGTATGACAACTCCTAAGGGCCAACTAAAATTAAGTGAGCTTAAGCTTATGTCAAAAACGAACGAAACGCGAGCTCGGCTAAGTTCTCTCCTTCTTCCTTCTACCGCATAATAAACTTTTGCAGTTTCGTAGAACATCTATGTTTCTGACAATTCCTAATGGCCAACTGAACTTAAGTGAGCTTATCTTTATGTCAAAACCGAACGAAACGCGAGCTCGGCTAAGTTCTCTCCTTCTTTAAGTTACCGCATAATAAACTTGACCAACAGCTTTTTTGTTTTGTCATTGTCAAAGCTATTCTTTGCTTAAACAAATCAGCATGATGTATGCATACAAAAAAGTGAATAATAATTAAAAGATTAAAAAAATTTAAAGTTTTTGTACCGATATCGGATATTGGCAAACTCATCATATCATATAAAGTATACAATTCAATTAAAAACAACACCGATTTCTTCAAACTTATAGTAGCAGCTGTCAAAATTTCCGTACGGAATTTCTCGCTTTATTGACATTTTGCTAAAAGCAAAATCCACTTTCCTTCCGTGTCAAATCCTGACGATAAAATTGGTGAATACACTAAACATATTACTTTCACCTCAGTTTTGGATGCGATTGCGCTGGCGAGCGCACCTTACGTACGTAATTTCTACATTTGCAAACATCCAGATTAAAATTGATGGACAGATGATGACAGATAGTTAAGTTGGCAAAAGTACATAATGGTCGGATGTTCGCTTTTCGGAACTTTTAGAAACATTTCATCCGACTTTGACACTAGCTTAAGCGGATGAAAGTGCATTGTGATTAAAGGTAATTAACGCTGACGCTATGTATTTAATGAGAAAGGGGTCGATTATAAATAATAGACTTAACTTTCAATAGAGAGTTAAATAGTACGTCAAACTGCTTAGATGGTAAGGCCGATGAACCCGAACATCAATTTTGGAAAATTCATCGCTTATTACCATATTAAGTGATAAAATGAAATGAAAAATGTTTTTGTTTTTCGAATCCATATGAAAAATGCCACTTTAAGTAGCGACCTGAATCGCTTAAGCCCATTAGTGCGGAAATGAACGAAAACTTAAGGATTTGAAGATGAACTCCAATATAATAATAATAATATTTGGCGCGACAGACCATTGCGGTCCAAGGCCTAACTTCTCGCGACCATTTGTGCTACGCATGTTAATTATTGGACACAAATGGAAGGGACCTACAATTTAAGGCCGGATCCGAACGGCGAATTGAGAAGCTTTCCGTGACAAGGTATTAATTACTCTCGGAACGTTTGTCACCCATTCGCGCGAGGTGGGACACCGTGAAAATTACTTTTGGTGTTGCTGGGATTCGAACCTGAACCTCCTGCGCAGCAGCCATGTGCACTACCACTGAGCCACGGCGCCCACTGAACTCCAAAATAACCACACAAAATAGACAGTGTGTTCGCTAATTTCGCTATAGCGTGCACATGCTGGTAAATGTCCATTATAATTTATGCTTAAATGTAAATCCTATTATGTGTCTTTAAGCATTGATTTATCTGAAATGGAAAATTATCTGAAGATACAAAAAATAAAACCACAAAACCAGTTAGAGGCTGCCATTCTGGCATATCTACAGATTAATCAATCATCGAAGAGCCAAAGATCGATTAGAATTCGTGCAAAGATTCTGATTTGGCGCCGAACCTAACGTTAATAATTTGGTTATAGCAGTTTTTCGTATCTGCTTTACGATTGGACTATCTTAAGCTACTGTGGTAGACTACGCATAGCTGGCGATAATTGAAATCATTTTATCTGGATGTGGTAATATTCAACTATTTACCAAATTAGCTATCATTTGTTCAAGTTGAGCGTTGTACTGCATACCGTGCTCCTAACACAATTTTACATCTAACTTGTGCACTTCACCGTGCGGGTCTTATGAAATATTTTCAAGCTGCGCATAAAACAAATTTGCATACCTCAAGTAGATAGATGGAAGAGATGTCTAAAACCCACGAATGTGCAGGTTAATTATCTATCTTAATAGCTGATTTGTTTGTTGGTGTGTATGTGTACCATACAGAAATAACAGACAACAGACATACATGTAACTACGGTATCGCCTCATCAGTTGTACTCGTACATAGGCATGCTGCGCAATCGCATGATTATTACCGCAGAGTTTTAGCTGTATACGTTAATTGTGGTCGCGTTATTTGCGGCAATTCAATTTCGGTGTATTGCCGCCTTACACTATTGCCAATATGTACTATAATTAGAGAGGGTAATTAAATGTAAAATGTGAACGCGCTATGTTGCAATTCGTAAACTGCACCTACTTCAGCGAACATGAATGACAGTTGAACACTGCCAGTCAACTTAGCATAAAAGTCCTTGATAATCGATTGGGTCATTTACTGGTAACTGGTGGTGTCTTTTCTTTGAGGTTTTTCATCATTTGCATCGTTGCTTATTTCGTTGTTGTATTTGGTACAACAGCTGCATGTGGTGCGAAATTCCTCATTGTTGTCCGACCGACACCTGTGGTAAATTTTTTACTCTTACTCAATCGGAATTTGGCTCGTAGGGGGTCTTTCTCGCTCTGGATTCTTTTGTCCGACTTTGAGGTATTTGCACACGTGCAAGTAACTGGGCTGTTTGGAAAAATTCCACAATGATCTATATGTCTGAAAAATTTAATTTTTTCTTCCCATTTATTTTTGACTTAAAGAAGAGAAAGGAAAAGTACATTAAAGTCTGATAGGTTCTAGTAATTTAAAAATTTATTTTAACAAAAAAATTTCCCCTCCCCGCAAGAATATGCAGAGGTTCCAAAGAGTATAACAAACCTTTTATAAGTCGGTTTATACGTCATTCTGTCACGCTTTTTGCTGTGAGTTGACGGTTTCGTACGAATTTTTGTGAAAGACTTTTCGGAGTTAGAGAGTGTCTTGAGTGGGGTCCTGAGGGGGGTTGTAACGTAGTCTTGAGGGAGTCTGGAGAGGGTTTTGGGGAGGGGTCTTGAGTGAGTTCTGAGTGGACTTCCAGAGGGTATTGAGGAAGTCTTAAGGAGCTATTGAGGAGGTCTTGAGATGGGTCTTGAGGGGGTAGTCTTCGGGAGCGGGAGTCTTCAGGTGTTCTTCGGGTGGTCTCAATGGTGGTTTGAGAAATGTCTTGACGAAGGTTTTGCGGGAGCCTAAAAGGAATCTTTAGTGGAGTTTATGAAGGTTTGAGAGGGTCTTGAGTCTTAAAAGGGTTTTGTGGGGGTCTTAAGGGAATATTGAGGGGGTCTTGACGGGGTCTTAAGGAAGTCTTAAGGGGGACCTAACATGGTCTTAACGGGAACTTGAGGGTGATTTGAGGGGAGTCTTGAGATGGTATTTAGTGAGGTGTTTATGTGGTCGTGAGGAAGGTATGAAGGAATTCTGAGATTCGTGAGTTGAGTCTTAATGGGGTCTTAAAGGAGTCTTTAAGTAGTCTTGAGGGGGTCTCGAGGTAGTCTTGTGAGGATATTTAGTCGGGTCTTGAGGGTCTTTTGGTGGTCTTGAAGGGTTCTTGAGGGGATTTTGAGGGGGTCTTGAGGGAGTATTTATGGCGGTAGTAACTTGGTCTTACTGGGGTATTGAGGTGATCTTGAGGGATTCTTTAAGCAGTCTTGAGGGGGATCCTGAGGGTATTAGTGGATTTTATATTGAGGAAGGTATGAAGGGATTCTGAGAGTCGTGAGCTGAATCTTAATGGGGTCTTAAGGGAGTCTTTAAGTAGTCTTGAGGGGGTCTCGAGGTAGTTTTGTGAGTATCTTTAATGGGGTATTGAGGGGTTCTTTAGGTGGTCTTGAGGGAATTTTGGGAGTGTCTCTAGTAGAGTTTTACGAGGGTTTTGTGGGGGTCTTAAGTGGCCTTGCGAAGGTTCTTAAGAGGGTTTTGTGGGGGTCTGAAGAGAATCCAAAGTGGGTCTTGAAGGGCTTTTAGAACGGGTCGTGAGGTGGTCTTGAGGAGGTCTCAAGGGAATTTTGTGAGGATCTTTGGTGGGGTCTTGAGAGGGTCCCTAGGTGGTCTTGAGGGGTTCTTGAGGGGATTTTGAGAGGGTCTTGAGTGGAGTATGAAGGGGGTCTTATGAAGGTTTTGAGGGGATTTTGTGAGGGTTGTGAGTGGAGTCTTGAGGGGGTCTTTAGGTGGTCTTGAGTGTTTGAGGGGGTCTTAATGGAATCTTAAGGAGGGTTTGCGAGGGTCTTGTGGGACTATTAACGGGGGGTAGTAACGTTGTCTTACCGGGGTCTTAAGGTGATATTGAGAGAGTCTTTAGGTAGTCTTCAGGAGGGTACCGAGTGGTTTTCGTCAGTATCTTTAGTTAGGTCTTGAGGGGATCTTGAGTAATTTTGAGAGGGTCGTTAGTGGGGTCTTGAAGGGTCTTAAGAAGGTTTTTTAGGGTATCTTGGGACGGTTTTGAGGAAATCTTCAGGGGATTTTGAGAGGGTCGTGAGTGGAGTCTTGAGGGGCTGTTTAGGTGTTCTAAAGTGGGGTCTTGAGAGTGTTTTCACGGGGTCTTAAGGGGATCTTAATATGGGTTTTAGGGGCGTCTTGAGGAAATATTGATGTGGGTCGTAACGTGGTCTTAACGGTGGTCTTGAGGGTAATCTTGAGGGGTTCTTAGAGGGTCCTTTGGGGGTCCTTTCGGGGTCTTTTGGAAGTCTAGAGGGTATTTTGGGGGACTTGTGGGTGTCTTCATATTAAAATCCCATCTGAATAATATGTAAATTTTATATACATATTTCATTAAAACAAAAAAGTATAAAAAAAAAATTTTTTTTAAAAAAAAAATGATTTTATTGAAGCATAACTAGTCCCCTTAAAGGTAAAACATAAAATAGGTGGTAGATCTTGAGCAACTAGAACTGTTATAAATAAATAAAAATTGCTGGAATGTTTTTAATGGAAATCTGGCATAGTTGTGGCTTAAAAAAACACATAATTTAAAAAAAACCGTTTGATGTTCTTAGCAGTGTGGCCTATGGTGCCATCTTGTTGAAACCACACATGCTCAGAGTCAACCTCTTCCAATTTATCCCAGAAATAGCCGGTTATCGACCACATTGACTGTAACTGTGTTTCCAGCATCATTGAAGAATTATGGATTCCAGCATGAAAGCCGCACAAATCAGTCAAGTTTTCTGGCTGTGATGGCTTATCGTGAAGGTTACTAACCTGCCCGAAATGCGACAACTTTGCTAATAAACGAAGCTATTAAACTAGATATGGGCTTCACACCTGAGAATGATTAGTGCACGTTAAGTTGTATCAACCGTAAGTGAACTTTGGTAAAAAGCAAATTTTTTTGAAACTTGTATTAAACGGTAAGTATAGACGAGTTGAAATGTCTATCAAATTTTAGCCAGCGTCACACACAGCCGAGAAAGCCCTTTGGAAAAATTGGGTATCCCAATTGAAAAATCAATAATCGATCAATAATTATTGCAATCGTAGATATTCTCTCTTATTATAAAAATTTATGGAAAGACATAAAACGACTCCCTAAAGATATTCTATATTACAGTCACACCTTCATCATCACATTTGGCTCTACAGCTGGGGTCCGGTCCTGTCCTCCCGTCACACCTTAGTACATACTAAAATGTTCGCTTTAAGAATTTAAATAAATTTATTATTTATATAAGGTCCGCTTCCTACTTTAAGATAATCTGGCACTGGCAAAAGTCATATAATCACTCGGTTAAATGGGAGATTTTATGATTTAAATTAAAATAAACAAATTCAGATAAGTTAAGATCTCCATTCTAGATCTAAGCTGTATCTAAACTGGACTATCTCATGAATATGTCGCCTTATTTTTTTTTTAAATCCATAAACACCTAAATTATTGACATTTTTATTAGTCACAGTCGCATTGAGTTGCTAAAATTTATGCCACTCTATGCACAAAATGTACATAGGTATACTAAAAAGTCAACTTTATTACTCGTAACATGATAAAAAATTTCCCCTGAGTAGACACTGTAAATAAATAATAAATTTTTTTTATTATTACACAAAGAGTTGATAATCAAATGAAAGCCACATTAGCCTGCTGCCCCAGTAGACTTTTGTGCGGATGATCTTCGTGGGCGCATGCTCTAGAGTCTAGAGATACTTGACTTCGCTTTCATAGACGCGCATTATCCCCGGTCGTCGTGTGTTTAAAATAACATTTAAAATAATAAAATATGCCTGTTATCGAATCAGCAAGCACTTAAGATCAGGGACTGGTCGCGCGGTTCTGTATATGCACGCCCCACGATTCTTGAATACAATTGAGTGAGTCTCGCGATAAGAGTTCATGATGAAATCATGTGTGTCCACGTCGTCGTGTGGTGTTGTTAATTTAATATTAAAATTTTTTTTGGGTGAATGAGCCTACCCATCTTCTAACTCTAAAAAGTTATTTTACATCTTTGAATCTTTGAATAGTTTTCATTAGGTAATCGAAGCTAAGAATCTGGGAATTATTGAAGTGATGATCTGATCTGATCTGATGTGTTGATCTTTGAGATATTTTTCTGGTTTTTTGCTGGAAATGTTCAGTGTTTCAATCTTTTAATCTTTAGTTAAAATTAAGTGTAACTTTTAACAAAACTTAACTAAATCGGCTGATTACTTTGTATATCATTATCGTGTCGTGTCTATTGAAAGTTGAGTTTAGATTTGATCGTGGTTGTTAGATTTTTTATTTTTATTTTTGATAGTTCCCATCTTACCTACATGTATGCCCTCGGATCGTCCTTCTTCTGGTTTTATACTGACATACAAACTTAAAGAGACGGACACTTAGCAAAGTAGACTACTTTTGGCTTGGCTCAATGGTTTGGCAGTCAGGATTCAGTGCGGTGCGTAATGGAATAATGTCCGTAAGAAACGTTTTTAATTCAGGAAATGAAAATGAAAAATGAAATGAAATTTCTGACTTATATAAGGACACTAACGAACAGTATCTTAGTTGACCAACGTATATTGGATGAGACACATGACGCCGGAGGTACTCGTATCAACTGATGCGTGTCTGCATCTGAGCTTATGAAATTATAGTAAAACAGACTTTTCAAACTTTGAGAGGAATAGAAAACCGTACTGTTCGCAGACAATTTTAATAAAATCAAAGACCTAAGAAAGATTATCAGTATTGCAAGTAAAATTGTTAATTTTAAAGTCGTCTAAAGTCTCTGGCTTTTTGGAATAAACCGTGAACGTGAAATGACCCAAAAAAACCCAGACTGGTACATTTGTGAAGATAACACACTACCCGAACTTGGACTTCAATAAGTCGACTGTTTAGCCGACCTGTGTGACATTTGGTGCCGTCTTGTTGAAACCACATATTCTCCAAGTCAACCTCTTCCAATTTATACCAAAAGTCAGCATTGTCGTCCGGTAGCAATCTTTATTGACTACGACTGCGTTGCCAGCGTCATTGAAGAATAAGTAGTATCTAACAAAGACCCCTTCAGCATGAAACCTGCACAAGAACAGTAGATTTTTAAATTCTCTATATTAACTTCACTTGCCCGTGTGTTTGTGAGTTTGTGGGTTTGTGGATTTGTGTGTCATGGAATCTTGCGATCAATTTTTGACCCACTTCCCAAAGTCCTATTTTATTGAAATTTTGCACACATGCATATCTCCGATGACAACACTTTCTATTAAAATTTGTGGACCCTCGGGCCACGGCGTCGGTGGGCTCCCCTACAAATATTTCACAAAATTTTACTCGATTTTCTTCAAATTTTATACACATGTGTATATCCAATAGACAATACTTTTTGTAAAAAATTTGGAGAGCCCGGGCCCGGGTTCGTGGGGCCTCATAACTTTTTTTACAAAAATTATCCCGATTTTCTTCAAATTTAATACACATGTGTATATCCAATAGACAACACTTTTTGTAAAAAATTTGGAGAGCCCGGGCCCGGGTTCGTGGGGCCCCATAACTTTTTTTAAAAAAATTAACCCGATTTTCTTCAAATTTAATACACATGTGTATCTCCGATAGACAACACTTTTTGTAAAAAAAATTGGAGACCCAGGGTCCCATGGTCGTGGGGCCCCAAAATTTAAAAAAAAAGAATTAACCCGATTTTCTTTAAATTTTATATACGTATGTATCTCCGATGGGCAACACTTTTTGCAAAAATTTTGGAGACAGGGTTTGGAGGCATGGGGCACCAACAAATTTTTTAAAAAAACTTAACCCGATTTTTTTAAATTTTTGTAAAATTTTTTAAACTTTTTGTAAAGTTTTTGGAGTGAGGCCCTGAGGTCTGAGGGGTGCCCATATAATTTTTTTAAAAATTAGCTCGATTTTCTTCAAATTTTAACACATAGTTAAATTCTCCTATTGGAGAATTTACATGAAAAATTGTATTTTTATGGGTTGTTTTTTTAAGACACCATTCCGCGTCCACCGCATCTCTTGGATTTGGACAGGGTATGCTGGTGTGCAGCTCGAGCTCCATACAGTGAGCGTACGTTTCATGAGAAAATTCTTAAATCGTTTAGCCGTTTTCGTTGCCGTGGTCGTCGTCGTCGTCATTCCCCCTATTCTGCTGATGGGTGACCGCATTTGAATATGTCGCTTAAAGTCTTTACAGTAATCACACCTTAAACTATTTTATATTTAGGCTGAACCTTATTTATGGGACCAAACTTATTCTAAAAAGTCTTCTAGCGAGGTGACTTATTTTATATCTCTGTATTGAAAAAAAATTTTGGTTTGGTTTTCAAAATTACAAATATGTTTCACAGAGACTTTTGATTTTGTTGTCAAATTAGGTATATGGTATCAATTCCGCCGATTTTATTGACTTATTTAAGATGGCGGTATATAAGTGAATGAGTCTGAAATAATTATTCGTTTCGGAAACAGTATTATTGCACAAACTCTGTACAGTAGACTCGCGGTAACGTAAACTATTAAAAACCGAGCGTGTTCACGTTTGCGAAGTTGTTCATGTTGACGCAGGTGTAGTTCTTTAAATTTTCCAAATAAATTAGACATGTGTTTTAACTCAAATTCATATATTTTTTGTTTTTCGGTTTGTACATACGTACTATATACATGTTTTGTTAAGAAAAAAATGTATGTTCGTTTAAATTAATGAAAAAAATTGGTTATCTTTTTCTGGATTTTCTTTTTTTGCAAATTACTGAACACTGCCTTTTCGCGGAGACGCTTAAATACGCTGATATCTGTTGGATTTATGTTTTCATCTTTCGCCCATTCCAAAGCTTTATTAAAAATGATGATTGCTTCACTAGGCTCTATTATGGTATGTGCTCTTTCCAGAATACTGTAATCGCTTTTATTTTCATCACTGATCAAAACCTCGTTCGTTTCGGTTGCGTTTTGAAGATCTTCATTCCATTCATGGATATCAGCAAATGAAAAACTGGCCTACAAAGATACAATTTGAATTAAATGACTTACTGGACGGAAGAAAAGGTTCAAACCTCTGAATTAATTGCATGAATAAGTTCTATTGTGCGTTCTTGTTGGGAGTTAATTGGTGAACAAATCCTTTCTCTCAAAATAGCTAGTGGGATATCCTCTTCACAGTCTTCTTCATCTCCTATAGAGCTTAAAATGTTCGTCCAAGCATTTTGCTATTGTTTCCTTTTCAAGACGTTGCCAAGCTTTGCCAAGCTGAATTTAAATAGCCAATAGCGTCCCTTAACGTCAATTTCTTTAAGGCTTCAATAACATCAGTCTCTGTGGCTACAATTGATGCCAAAAGACTGTTTCTGTAGAAAATTTTTGTAAGTCTTAGGCATGTTGATCCATTGGCTATATGAGCGGCGTGACGTTTGGTGGCATAAACATTGCAGTTATTAGCTCGTCGTCTTATCTCAATTCATTTTCGGGAGGATGAGATGGAGCATTATCTATCAAAAGTAGAGCTTTGTTGGGTAATCCCTGCTCTTTTAAAAAGTTTCTAACCTACACGTGTAAAGGTTGGGAATCAATGTAAAACTACAAGCTGTTTCTTACTTGTGGTACGAACGAATGGTGAAATTAATTTTTAAAAATTGCACCTCTCATCCATGACGATTTGGAGCAACTGGTCAAGTCAACAGGAGATTCAAAATTTCTAAAAGAGCGAGGATTTTTTGCCTTTCCAATCACTAAAAGTTTAACTTTATGTACCCCTGTTGCGTTTGTACAAGCTAGAAGAGTGACGCGCTGTTTTTCTGTTTTTCTTGTTTTCTACGTATGTTTTGTCAGGTAGCAGCTTCCAAAATAATCCCGATTCGTCTGCATTATAAATTTGATCGTGAGACAGACCTAGCTCTTTAATTTTGGCTTGCAACCTGTTCTGGTCAGGGCTAGAAGATAACTTTTCTCCACTTATTTTGATAAAACGCACACCATGACGTTTCTTAAATCGTTGCAACCATCCGTCACTCGCATTAAAATCGCTTTGAGTTTCATTAATTTTTTCAAATTTGAAAATTTAGATTTTTCTTTAACCATCAATCCATTGACTGGATAATTTTTTTGTCGCTGTTTGAGGAACAAACGGTACAGCGCTTTTTCCATTTTAGGAAGTTCAGAACACTTCATAGTCTTCCGCATTCCAGGTCCAGAAAATGTATTGTTAACACATTTTAAAATTTTCTCATTTTTTTTGTTGATAGCGCAAATTGTTGACTTTGCAACATTGTACTGTCTCGATAAGCTAGTTACGCTTGATCCTCCTTTTAATTTTTCTATTACATCCACTTAGAGACAAGAATTTTGGTACTTTTTGCGACATTTTTCGCGAAAAACTTTGTTTAGATCATGCCAAATCAGCACCGCGCACTAAACTAAATGCCAAACCACAGCGAAAATGCCAGGAAAAACCCTTAACTGGGATTCGCCGTTTATTAAAAACGATTCGGATAACCGACAAACGTAGAAAAAAAGCAATGTTTTCTATGTTAAATGCATTTTAAATTTGTTCACGTTATAAGGCTTTCTCACCGTGTTCACGCTACAGAGTAGTCAGTATAAAAAAACAACCCATAAAAATTCAAATTTTTCATGTAAATTCTCTAATAGGAGATAGGTATGTGTTAAAATTTGAAGAAAATCGGGCTAATTTTTAAAAAATTTACATGGACACCCCTTGGCCCTCAGGGCCCGTTCACTCCAAAAACTTTAAAAAAAATTTCGTCCATCGGAGATACAGAGGTGTATGAAGGTATGAGGTATTTGAAGGAAATCGAGTTAATTTCTTTGAACAATTTTTATGGGGCCCCTCGACCCCAGCCACCAAAATTTTTGCAAAAAGTGTTTTTCATCGGAAATACATACGTATATAAAATTTGAAGATAATCGGTTTAATTTTTTTTTTAAATGTTGGGGCCTCCAAAATTTTTACAAAAAGTGTTGCCTATCGGAGATACACGCGTATATAAAATTTGAAGAAAATCGGGTTAATTTTTTTTTTAATTTTATGGGGCCCCACGAACCCGGGGCCCAGGGTCTCAAAAATTTTTTACAAAAAGTGTTGCCTATCGGAGATACACGCGTATATAAAATTTAAAGAAAATCGGGTTATTTTTTAAAATAAAATTTATGGGGTCCCACGAATCCGGGGCCCGTGGTCTCCAACATTTTTACAAAAAGTGTTGTCTATCAGAGATACACATGTGTATAAAATTTGGAGAAAATCGAGTAAAATTTTGTAAACTATTTGTATGGGATCCCCCCGACCCCGGGGCCCGAGGAGCCTCAAATTTTAATAGAAAGTGTTGTCTCCGGAAAGACACATGTGTGCAAAATTTCAATAAAATCGGGCTTTGGGAAGTGGGTTAAAAATTGATCGCAAGATTCCACGACAGACGACCGACGACCGACCGACCCACGGGCAAGTGAAGTTAATATAGAGAATTTAAAAAAAATTATGTTCACGTTAGCCGGTGCTCACGTCAGGCGGTGTTTTTGTTAGCGCGAGTCTACTGTATTTATTTCAGTTGCTTTTGCATATATTACAAGCGTTTAACATGGAGTATCACAAGAGATTTTCACTTGACCCGCACTGTTTTCAATTTAAGTGAACAATTATTCATGTTTTCCATTTGTGTCTTTTATGTTTTTATATTTGTTGTCTTTTCTCAATGAGAGAAAAACACGCAAAAAATATAATCCTATATACCCTAATGGTCTGAATTCAAGTAGCCCTCTTACTCCTAAGTGTAGGTAAATGTTCTGAACAATTTACTCGCAGTTTACTTTGTTTACAAAATTCAAATAAATTCTGTTGTTCCTCTTGTCAGTAAACATCATCATTAATAATGAACGTTGTCATTAAGGAACACAATCTACGAGTAGGTACTTATCTTCTGTTCGCTTTCACAGAGACTCACTTTAATACGCATCGCTGCGTGTAATAATCAACAAAAGATCATCTACTGGAGTCTTCAAAACGTGGCATACTTTTTGCGCTCTCACAACTAATTCCCCCAAAAGGCAAATTTTTCCTTTCACTTTTAATCGACACTTAACGTGCTGGCAATGTAAATATTTTCACTGCCATATGGGTAAAGCAAACATCCAATTAATTGACAAACAACAGAAAAAATATTTCTGTTATCAGATACTGCAGGGGCTTACCGAAGCAAATCAGGTTTAATGTATACCTATACTTTATTTACGAGTATGCTTGGTTCCGTTTTGTTAAATAAATAACATTTGAATTTATAGCCACGACCAGCGAAGAGGGTAAGACAAGCGAGGAGTTAGTTTTGTACTCATTTGGGATTTTTTTTCTTCTAAGTTAAGGTAAAGCAAAATGTTAACTCCGCCCTGTTAGGATAGTAATATGGCGGCCCTAAGCTCGGGTAAAGGAGGAGGGTTGAAGGCAACGGATTTGTCCCATCCTCAATAAAAGTTATTCCTAATCCAAGGTAGAACAGCATACGCCGATGGATGCATGGCTAAGAGGGTGCTTAGTCGATAGTACGCGGACTCTGAAAATCTGGCGACCTTCGATTTCAACTGGCATACCGTCATGGGTGACCTCCTTTTCCTGGATACTCGTGGGTCATAATTGATTCAAGTTTTAATAATTATGAGACCGATACCGCATCAACCTCGGGTCCTGCTGTTGAGCGACCCGCTATATCTAGAGAAGCTGTTGAACTTTCGATGGCCTACCCCATGTTGGCTTCAACTGCTCGGTCTGCTGTTGAGCAGCCGAACCCTACCCAGAGTTCAGACGGCGTAGCCATACGGGCCCCATCTGTAACTCGCTAGTACGTCAGAACTGAGGACGTGGAATCAGACACTTCTGATTCTGACGCATCCACAATCGTTGATGCATGTAGCGTCATCTCGAATAAATCCGGATGGTCTTCTATTGGGAAGGCATTAGATGGGCTGCTGATCCAGCAACACCGAGGTGGATTGAATAAATTGAACTCACTAGAGAGAAGGCGACTTAAACATGTTTACGCATTGGCAAGGATAGAGAGAGGGTGCTCTTGCTTTTGTCAATGCCGCCCCTTAAACTTCAGCATCCATCCATATATATGCACAACACAAATAGTCGCGAGAAGCAAGACCTTGGACCGCAACGGTCTGTCGCGCCGAATATAATTATTATTAATCTTCTTCAGGCGTTTGGAAAGTAAACTTTAATGACTGGAACCTTTTTCCCCTCTAGACGAGTATTTAAATGGAATATTAGACTGGAAGGGCAAAATAGAAAAAATATTACCAAGAAAATAGAAAAATTTAGCCACCACGTCTCCCGCGTGTAATCTGCGATTTTCAATTGAAATGATGCTTTAAGTTTTGTATTTTATTGGTTGTATAACATCCTGTCTTAGATTCCACCTTTTTGATGCATAGCATATCTTATATATAAAACTCAAGTATGTACCTACTTTGCTTGGAATCCATACCGAAATACGCAACGCACTTCTTTTTTTAATGTTTAATGCTGGCAAAGCGTTTACAAGAAGTGTAGTTGGGTGCAGAAAACAGGATATAGAAAATAACAATCAGGCACTAGTTCGAAAAAAGGTTGGCGTTTATTTCAGGTTAACCATAGCAAATTTTCTCTGCTCTAATAACCGTATCGGATCACGCATCAATTTATGGTGAACTGTTTATACCCAAACTTAAGTGTCATTAATTTGAAATTGCATGCCAAACAACCGAAAGCATTTCATAAAATTCGTCTCTAGAATTCCTTTTGATAAATTTGACCGCAAAGCGAAATGGAAAATTTGTATTGAAGTACGTACAGACCCCCGAAGAGTGCCTGTCGACAACCTTAAGTTTCTGTACTTATTTACCATGAAATAAGAGCCATAAATTTAATCCGGTAAAGTGGCTTTCCTTTAGAATGTGTGCGGCGAGGCAAGTACCTCTTAAACCCCATCAAAATAATCCGGTGTCACAGAAAAGATTAAGTGCTCACTTTTTGCCGAGTTGAATTAAGAGTACTTTAGGGAGGAGAGT
The DNA here is from genome assembly GCA_947095585.1 of Nephrocerus scutellatus. Classification (NCBI taxonomy): domain Eukaryota; kingdom Metazoa; phylum Arthropoda; class Insecta; order Diptera; family Pipunculidae; genus Nephrocerus; species Nephrocerus scutellatus. The sequence continues at coordinate 21,572,987 of OX352761.1, forward strand.
TTTAAATTACGAGGACATTTCCGCCCTACGGTATGTGCCTGCTTGCAAGATTTGGTCAGAACTTATATTGCATACAGTATGATGTGTATCTGAGGCTTTGGGTCGATTTGTAATAGGGAAACGTAGATTTGTATTAGAAATGATTTTCAGAGTTTTCCCTACTTTAGATGTATCTAATTGTGTGAGATGTAACAGCGTTGGTGTCTTTTTAGAGTTTATTCAATTTAATTATCGATGGTCGCTATCTGCATGCCAGGAGTAGTCGTGTGAGTCGTATCCTGCTTTCAAAAGTTGCGTGCAACAAGAAACACGATAATACTCATACTATCAAGCAACATAATAACTTTATTATTCCCAGAGTACGATATTAATATTTCAAAATATGCTTTACTTTAAAGCAGTGGAGGAAATACTGCACCTTAACTTAAGTGTTGCCCAACAAATACAAAACTATTTCATAGGAAAAACAATGTTATTTAAGAAAGAAAGAAAAAACGCTGATGAATCACTCCTAAGCAATCTAAGCCGGAAAAAATCTTTGTGGTTTGTAGCAACAACAACAACAACAAAAAAATTAACATTTATTTACCGATCTGAGCAACTTTGACCAATTTCCGCGGCACGCTTTCTGCACATGGCACAATAAAAATAACAAAAAGCATTTACCCAACCATTAAGTATTAAGTATAGTGGAGTAAACAAAAAATTTGAAAGTCATATAAAGTTGCACACCACAGTTGTATAGACCTAAGTAACTTAACAGACAATGCCATCGCGTCACTTTGGTGCAGTTAATTGCACTGCACATGCACTCAGTACAATCAGAGTCTGAACAGTGCAGTGCACCCGGCGAGCGAGCATAACACGACGATCGAATAGCGTGCACTTAAAATACCATTTCGAACATTGCTCACCTTGGTTTATTGGAAGGGTGGGATAAGCGGATAATTGTACTCGTTAGAAATCTGACAGGTGCTTCAAGGTATGCATAAGATTCTTAAAACATCATGGCAAATAGATTCGGACGGACGCAGTCAAAGAAGAGAATTCCTTTACAATCGCTTGCCACGATTTCCTTGGAATTATTTTCTGTACTAAGACTCAATATAAATTGCTAATGACAGATAGAGCAAATAGAAAATATTAGGTACACTATATTATACATATAATATTGAAGGACTCTTTTAAAAAAAAACCTTCTTTGGCGGTAAAATATAATAGATATTGCAAAACGGTAACGTTGGATAAATGTTGGCTCCTTACTTTAAATGGAATTCCAAGAGAGTTTTCCAATAATTTGTCATCATCAAAAGACGATCGGATTTTTCATGAGATTTTTTTTACATAAACTTATTGGCAAGGGAGAACTTCTTGTGCCACGGTCATTCCACATGGATGTCATTCTCGGATAAAAGAAAGATTTAAAATATTGGGTTCTATATGAAAAAGGTTTTAAGGCAAATCTATATTGATTATAACTGAAACGAGTGAACGAGTTTCTGAAGAGCCGTAGTAAAAAAGTAGAAAACAGTTAAATCTCCTACATTTCGTTTATGCTCCAAAGAATCAAGCGATGAAGTAATGGTTACAGCCTTCATCATACGGACAACTCTATTCTGAATTTTATTAAGATAATGCAAATACGATTTTAGAGTCCCACCCCATACATATGAATTAAATGAAAAAATTGGTCTAACATAAGTCTTATATAATCTTAATACTTCAGAGGGAGTGAAGTAGAAGTTACAACGTTTTATAAAACCTAAACATTGGCTCGCTCTTTTTTAAAATTTCATAAATATGCTCATTCCAAGAAAGTACACTTAAAACATTCAAACCTTACATTTTAAGTAAATCAGATCTCGGAATAGGGGCACCATTAATTACTGGTGGCACGTAATGCTGAAGTGCCTTCTCAAAAGAAAGAAAATTTATTTGCGTTCAATTCCTCCCTATTAGATTTGCTCCAATCAAGAATAACTTGAATGTTCGACAGAATAGCTGTATTCATTAAATCTCGGGAACCAATCAATCGAGAATTGTATTCTTTTTGACTGACAAATGCAAATGAGTCGATTTCACAGGTTGTAGAAGACAATAGGTCATTTATATATATTAAGAAAAGCCTAGGCGACAAGGATGACCCTTGTGGCACGCCAGCATTAAATATGAAAAAATACCATTCAATACAACTTTTATTTTGCGGTTCCACAAATAGTCCTCAATACATGCAATGAGAAAGGTGTCTAAGTTGAACGAACGAATCTTATTTATGTATACCAGTCATGCACGTCATGAGTTCACCTGAAGAGCGATATTTACTAAATCGACGATACTGCACATCGGTCAAAAGAGCATTTGTATTCAGATAGCTTATTAGTTTGAAATTAACGATAGATTTCATAACATTCGATAGAAAAGGCAACAAAGGCATTACGGCGGTAGTTTGTAGGTGCAGATTTATCACTTCTTTCGGAATGGGTTAAATATTAGCCATTTTCCGAATTGAGGGAAAAACACCTGTCTTTATTGGGAGATGAACAATTTGCTAAGCTTTTTCGCCAGAGTATCATGAAATCTTTTTCAAAATAAAGGCGGAATACCGTATGGTCCAGTTGCTTTATCTATATACTAGCTGAAGGCCTCGTGAACCCCCTATCGACCCCATTGGACCCACAAGAAAAGAAAACACAAGTATTTAAGAGATATGGGAAATTATTAATTTTATTAATTCATCTTAACGCCAGCGGATAGACAAAACTGAGCTAGATTCTACTCTGGGGGATTCTGCTCCTTCCGTTTACAACAATAACATATTGGGTGGCAGAGTTTAAGCGAGGCAGTACGAGTTGCCAAGACGAGCATCACATTGCTCGACCAAATAAGGTGAGTACACCAAAAAAGGCGAAAAAAATCTACAAAATGGTATTAGATGACAGTCGACTGAAAGTGCGTGAGCTAGCAGATATGGCGGGAATTTTAAAAAGTGATGTACATCGCATTTTGACTGATAATTTAGACATGAGAAAGCTGGACAAAAGATGGTTGCCGCGACTACTCATAATGGAGAACAAAAACAGCGTCGTGAGGATGTTTCAATCGAGTGTTTGGCGAAGTTGCACAGCAATCAAGTTGAGTTTTTTCGTCGATTCATAACCAGGGATGAAACATGGGTCCATCACTTTACACCCGGGACGAAGGAACAATCAAAACAATGGACTCAATGGTGAGAATCGGCTCCAAAGAAGGCGGAGACAGTTCCATCTGCTGGCAAGGTCATAGCGTCAGTTTTTTTTTTGATTCGCGTGGTAAAATTTTCATTAATTACCTTAAGAAAGGAAAGACAATCATCGGCGTGTATTATGAGAACTTTTTGCAGCCTTTGAAAGATGAAATCAAGAAAAACCGCCGCATTTGACGAAGAAAAAAGTTTTGTTTCTTCAAGACAATGCACCAGTTCACACATCCGTCATCGTTATGGCCAAAATCAATGAGTTAAAGTTCTAATTGCTTCCTCATGCATCCTATTCGCCAGATTTATCCCCGTCGGATTTTTTTTTTGTTTCTGAGCTTGAAAAAATGGCTCGGTGGTAAAAGATTTGCCAATAATGAAAAGGGTGGAGTCTGCAGTTTATGGCTATTTTAATGAGCTCACTATAAACAGGGTATCGAAGCTACTGATCATCGCTGGGAAAAGTTTATCGAACTAAAAGCAGGCAATGTACTTCTGGGACTACGTTTGTATGTGTCTTCGGGAGTCACAATATCGGTAGAAACACCCACCAATAAATTCATTAAACCATTATTATCGCAATTACCTCATTTAATTTCTTGACAACATTTCTTTTAATCCTTGATCACTTCGCGAAAATACAAAAAATATCATCTTACTGATAATAATAATAATATTCGGCGCGACAGACCATTGCGGTCCAAGGCCTTGCTTCTCGCAACCATTTGTGTTGAGCATGTATATTTTTTCACACAAATGGAGAGGACCTACAATTTAATGCCGGATCCGAACGGCGAATTAAGAAGCATTCCGTGACAAGTTATTACTCTCTGAACATTCGCGAGAGGTGGGACACCGTGAAAAATACTTTTGGTGTTACTGGGATTCGAACCACGAACCCCCTGCTCAGAAGTCCAATTATCCACTGAGCCACGGCGCCCACATCATCTTACTGATGTTTCAACGCTATTCCGCATTTAATATACATAAATGAATTCAGCAAACTTCCTCCAAAAAGCCCCATCTCTCAAAAAGTAGTTTCTTTTAAAGAAAATATTTGTACATGCATATGTTCTTTTTAAACAATGAACGCATTTTAACTGTGTCGCCGTCGAACATAATAAATCCTGATGAAGATGGAGTTCCTCAAGGGAATCTTAAAGACACTTAACTTTTTAAACGAATAAACTTTTATTTTATTTTTATTTTGAAGAACCGATCCGGGACACATACGCATCTGGCAAATATCCCCAATGTGCCGAACACTCACCTTTCTCTTTCTTCTAATACAATGTTTTGAAGACTTGTATTGAAGAGATGCATTAACCTCTTTAACCTTTCTAAATTGTGAACACATCAAGATGGGAAAAAATAAACTCCAGTTCGGCTGAACACCTTTTTCCCAATGCTATCTTACTACGAAAAGATAGACATGCAATATGACTTCTGAATGAAAAAATTGGATCAATATAAATTTTTTTGGCCATTCAGCTCTTATTTATTGCCGGTGTCGGCTCCATGTCGAGTTCACAAGCATCTTTATATTTAATTGACCGATTTGCTTAAGGGAGAAATTATTGTTGGCTAAGCAAAGATTCTTAATTTTGACTCAAACTGACACATACACCGTTTCGTTGGAACTGAAGAAAACGAAATTTAAATAAAGTGAAAGTACTATCTCTTTTCAAGAAATTTACATATCTATTCAGATTTTTATTTGTGAAACATAGAGAACATACATAAAAACGCACTCCAATGCGAAATAAAGCCGAAGAATTTTTAATGAGTTTGAAATTCTTTCGTTGGTGATTCATCAGTACCAGTTTGGATTGGTTTCTTCTTAATATTGTGTCGTCGTATGCTTCTTTCACAACTCTTCGCAATGGATGGACACAAAAGTATTTTTGTTGGGAGACGTTCAATCTAGGTATCTATCAACAGGTATAATCGTCTTCCAATACTCACGCAATGATAGTGAAAGAGTTCAACAGGTACGTGCTGCAGAACAATGTGATTCATATAAAACGAATGCGAATTTTATATATGTATTTATAAACGTTGACTTGAATGGTTCGTTTAAAAGCCTCTGTGGCATGCTTAAAAGTTAAACCGGAAACTCAACAAATTCTTTTTAAATTTATGTTTTGTACTCGAGTTTGCCTCGAAGGATGATTGCTAGGCGATTCGAAGATGTGTCCGTGTCCTTCACTCATGCGCTCGTGCAATGTGGGACAAGAAAACGTTTTTCGACTTAAAATGTGATTCTCTTGTTCGATTTGAAATCTCTTAGCGAATTTAAGTTTCTTAAACTATATATTTAAGTTAAGTTTAAAGATTTTCTAATAATTTAATAAACTAATAGCAAAACTTTCCTTCTATTTTCAGGTAAGTTACTGATTGATACTTCTCAGAGTTAACAAATTCGTGAGTAGCATATTATGTTATACCTGTATGAGTTTTCCAAACAGTCTATGACTTGCGATTTAGGAATAAGACTTGCTATTGAGTAAGGTCAAGACATAACTTAAAAACAAAAAACGAAAAGTATTAAAAAATTTTAGTGCTAATAACATAGTGGTAAAATTACTGCGGCATCTATCAGTACGAGGCTTGATAAAAAATAAAACGGAATTTTTAATTTTCGCGGGATTTTTTAGTCCAATCGTAAATTTTTTTGTGTTGGTAGACTGTACTTATGTCCTATATCCCCTTGTGGGTCTTGGGTCTCTACTACGCCTACGCACCATCGCGTACGGTTCCTGGCAATGAGCTTCAGCTCTCTCCAACTCTTCCCCAATTGTCGTGCCTCCTCGTCAACTGTTCTGCGCTATATATTTCTCGGACAACCCGTTCTTCTACCATTTTTAGATAACGTATTCCATTGTATTGCGTAGTTTGCTATGGAACTGTCGCCTTTTCGAAATGTATGACCAATCCACTGTCACTTCCGTCGTTGGATGGTTGTGCCTATTCGTTGACAATGTCCTGTTGAGTTCCACCTTCGGTCGAGACAATACTCCCAAGATATTAGAAACTCCCTACTCTTTCTACCGGTTGTCCTGTAATCTTAGCTTAAGTTACTGAGTTAGTGCCGAGGTTAATGATTTTGGTTTCGCCAGTATTAATCTTCAAACCCGCAACATTTGTGTAGTTCATATGTTTGACTTGAGATGTAAGAGTCCAACGAGTTCCTCCGTTTCTAGTAGATAAAGCTGCGCGAAGAAAATCGCTAATCACCAACAAAAAAAGTATCGGCGATTGAATGCAACCTTGTCGTACCCCACTTAGGATCTCGAATTCGTCTGACAGCTTTCCTCTATGCAGCACATGAAATTAAGAGCCATCATAGGTTGCTTTAATAATAGCTTTTAGTTCATCGGGTATACCTCTTCTGCGCAATGCAAGTAAGATAAACTGTGTTGTTGACTCTGTCAAACGCCTTCTCAAAATCGATGAACAGCAGGTGTAGTGGTGACCGGAATTCAACGCACTGTTCAATAATGTTCCGCAGGGTGTTGATGTGGTCGGCACAGAAGGATCCAGTGCGGAAACCTGATTGTTCGGTATCGAGTGTATCTTCCAGATGTTCCTTAATTCGCTCAAGTACTACTTTGGCTATTACCTTTGCAACTGCAGGAAGAACGCAAATGGCTCTCCAGTTTTCGCACTCCATAAGACTACTTTTTTTGGGAGCTTGACAATCATTTCCTTCTTCCATTCGTCGGGGAAACTTTCTGCCTCCCAAGCCTCTTTCTACAAGAGGATATAAAAGCTCTGCTGATGTCGTTGGAGCGGCACGCAGAAGCTCTGATAGATTATATATGATATACCCATCTAATCCTACCGACTTGTTGTTGCTTAGTGGGTTGATCGCGGTAGCGATCTCATCTTTACTGGGAGTTTGGTGCGAATTCGGGAAATTGTTACTTCCGGCAGCTCCGTTGGATTTGGGTGCATATCGTTGGCGAATACACGGTTAAGAACCGTAGAGAAATGCTCCTTTCATCGCTTGAGCTGATCATCATGTGAAACGAGTACGCTACCATCTAGGCCTTTCACCGAATGTTGGCTTAAGCGGTGACCACCTGTCAGCTCGTTGGTGATTCTATAAGCGGTTTTGCTATCGCACCTACTCGCTGCTTCCTCTGCTTCTAAGGCCAGGGTGTTAATATTATTACGTTTGTCCCGTCTTAACACTACGCTGCACTTCTCTCATTTTCCTTCGATACAGGGACTCTTGCTCGATCCTCGCTGCTGCTGGGTTATCTACAATACAAGCTTAGCTTACGTTCTTCAATCCGCCTCCAGGTACCACGTGCTGTGCTTTGCCTGGCTTCCACCAACTACACTTTCCGCTCCAGATGTGAAAACATTTTTCACAGCTTTCCATTGTTCTCGGATGGTTGTCGGCAGTGCGATGCTGTTTGCTTCCACTCCTTGCAATAAATAATCCCTTAATTATTGGCGTACTGAGGGTAAAGATCTCCGGTCGGTCGCTTCGGATGATATTGCGGAGTCTTTGAACTGATGCAGTACGTAACTGGACAGTAGCTACCATAAGGTGATGATACCGTACCATACCCATGTCGACTTCTCGTCTGTTTCGGACGTCGGCTGATCGCCACATGATCGATTTGGTTGGATGATGATTGCCTGTCAGTTGACACCCAGCTGACTTTATGGCAGGTCTTATGCTCAAACATGGTGCCTCCTATGACAAGTTAGTTGGTGTTGTAGAAATCAGCAAATTTTTCACCATGGTAATTTCGTTCGCCGAAACCGTGCTTCCCAATCACATGTCTGAGTCCTTCATTGTCGTAGCCTACGTTGGCATTCAAGCTCCCCATCACGATGACGACGTTCGATGTGGCGTTGACCGCAGCAATTAGCTGATTGTAGAAGTTGTCCCTATCATCCTCAGTCGAGGGATTCGTTGGGGCGTAACACTGTATGATCTTGTTCGAAATCTGGCCGATAAGATCCTATCACCATGTGGATGTCAGGAAATTAGGCATCTGCGTGCTGTTGGCGTTAGCAGGAGACCCACTCCAGATTCTCGGGGACTGCCGGAGGGTTTGCCGGAGTAGAGTAGCACATTGTTACACGTTGGGGATTGTTACTCTTCCGCGTCGAACCATTTTACTTCACTCACTCTTAGTATGTCATTATTATATCGAAGAAACGTTCCAATTGAAGAAATCTTGCATTTTGAGGTCCTTCACTCCCTAAGTCAAGGAGCGTCATCACATTCCAGAAACCAATCTTAGTCCGGGAACAATAGCCAAAAGTCGTCATTTTTCGATCATTACTTATCTGAGGCGTGGTGTCGGTCTCAGTAGCGGGCATTTTTCGGGACCGCAGGGTGCTATCTCACGTTAGCTAGACTAGGAACGCTAGACCGCTCGCACTTGCAATTTTAGCCAAAATATAAAGGATTTTATAAACATAGTTGCCCGGGGACCACCACTAGGAGGTAAAGCAAGCACTACAGCACGAACTTGATTGTTTCGCTACTGGCGAAAGCAGTCAATAGTTTCCCGATCAATCGCAATGCAGATCTGTAGACTGTGCCCTAATATATTGTTACAAGATTAATGCTTTCTAGAGTTAGTAATGGATTTTGCAAATAAAAACTCAACAAAAGTTCGTTTATTCACAAATTACATCTTTAATTAACAAATAGCAACAATTCACAATTTCAAACTGGTGATTACTTATTATCCACATAAAACATTTATATTTATTTATAAGGCTTATATTTACACATCAATTACCCCACAAATAACTGTTATATACAGACATATACTGAGCCTAAATATATGCCATGGTTTTTGGTAATTCCTTAATTCTAATACAATACAATGTAATGCTTATTCTAATACGAAGTATGTACAGCGCGATAGAAGATTTCTGTTCATAAAATTTACATTTTCGTACCAATATCATGACATGGGTTTAGTTACTTATTACTTGTTTAGTTTTTTGTTGATTGTCAGGAATATTATACGTATTTTTTGGGACGCTTGACGATTTTTCAATTTGTAATGCAGGCAGCTTCCATTGAGACAATTGGGCATTGGTTTCAAAGTCATACCAATACAGCTATGGCTCATCACCAGCTTGAGTCGATCTGGATCGTCGTCAACTTCATTCAGCAACACATAAGAAGACAACAATTTCGTGAAAAATGTTGCTGCCACGCGTTTTATGCCCAAAGCATCCGAAAAATTTGTTGTCATGAGCCAAAGAATACGCCAACATCATCAGCCAGCAACCTCTCTGATAGTGATAGTGATTCCTCGATTGCTCATGATCACGATTATGAACACAGTCTTAACTTTTTCGATGACAACGATTGTTGATATGCTAGGACGTCCAGGGCGATTGTCATGTTCAACGTCTTTACGGCCATCTTATAAACTTCACTTTAAACGCTTATTTTAATCATGACAGGTTCACCAAAAGCAATATTGGGCAGTTCAAATACGGTGCTTCCCTTTTATCCATTCTTAAGGCAAAATCGTTTTTCCATTTTTCCACAAATCGCCGAGCGTATTAAAACCTTTTCGATAAATAATAAACAAAAAGCTAAGCAAGTAATATGGCTACCAATATTACGACATTTCAGGGACAAGTGTACCAACATAAACAAAAATGTGTCCAATGTCTGACAGTTAACGAAATCGGTTGTTTATAATTTCCCCTTAGAAAAGTCCTGTGCTGGTAATTTTTTTAAAGTTTTGAATGCGAGCTTAGGACTCTTCCTTTCCGTCGAAAATACTCATTTGTTTTCTTTGTGGCTTTGTGGAAAGTATGAATAAGAAACCCAGTAACTTCCTAACTACAATCGTACAACCTTGAGACCATGAAGCAGAGTTTTGACAGTTTCGATTTAACGCCAATGTCATCCAGTTATAATAATAATAATAATAATAATAATAATAATAATATTCGCCGCGACAGACCATTGCGGTCCAAGGCCTGGCTTCTTGCAACCATTTGTGTTGAGCATGTATATTTTTGCACACAAATGGAGGGGACCTACAATTTAATGCCGGATTCGAACGGCGAATTGAGAAGCTTTCCGTGACAAGTTATTACTCTCGGACGTTTGTCAGACTTTCGCGAGAGGTGGGACACCGTGAAAAATACTATTGGTGTTACTGGGATTGAAACCACGAACCTCCTGCTCAGAAGTCTATGCTCTTATCCACTGAGCCACGGTGCATTACCTAAAATCTGGGCGTTATTGTTTACACTATTTCTACAGTGAAGTATTGGTCGTTATCACACTATCAGGTTTTATAAGTCTTGCCGCAAAGTACTTTTTAGAAGTTTTTTGAAAACTATTCTCTATCTGATCTTCTTTTGTCATCTCTTTGTCTGGTTGTCTATTGCCTTAAATGGTATAATTTAAGCAGTGAGTGTTTGTGTACTCTCCAAGTGCTTTTGACATGTGATGTTTTTGACCTCATACCATGGACTGACATGGAGTGAAAAGATTGACTCAAGTTATTATTATTTTTCATCATCGGAGTACTCCTATCTGTGAGGTTTTGTAGGCTTTTGTTCTTCAGTGGTGTATACTTATTGCTTTTAAGTTGAGTTTCTGACTAAAAGCCCTATCTTAAGAAAATTACGTCTTGTATGACAGCTCTAAGAAATGACATATTCTTTTAACATCGCATCTGTTGAACAATTTATATGTCCGGTGTTTTTTTTATCGAAAGAGTAGAAAGGAGTAGTAGTAGTAGAGTAGCGGTAGGCATAACCGCTGCCCTTAAAGAGAAAATGAAAAGTTCGTTTATCCGTTGATGGTGCTAGTGAACCCTGTAAAGTTTCTGTAATCTGATTTTTAATACGGCAACGATTTATCAAGCCATCTATTCCTTTTTCAAAAGTTTCTATCGTTTCTTCTTAGTCCTCAAAAAGTTATGTAACTTTAAAAAATGTACACTTATGTTAAAAAAAATTAATGCAATGAATAATTTTTGTCCTTAAATTTTGTGTGCATTTTTTGATTTGAATTCCACAGTTCATCTTACGCAAAGAAAGATAGCAGATCCCATCTGCTAAAGGAATCCTAAATGTGTTTCTGATTCTTTTGTTTGAGTTTTTCTTTGTTGTTGTCCTTTTTTGTATGATTATGTCTTGTGTACAGTTCTTCGGACAACTTGTTGCATTAGTGTCTGCTGCATGGACCCACTAAGGACGTACTTGTGCTATTCGAAAGTATATGAATAAGAAAGCCAGTAACTTTGTATTACACTCTTAAGACCTTGAAGCAGAGTTTTGCTTGGTATTTGTCTGCTTTGTCGTAGTTTTAAAATTCCTTACAATATCGTTTTGTTTCATAATCGAACAAGGACATGTTTTACATACTCCTTGATTACGCATTAAGAAAAAAAAGTCATTAAGTCTTCGTGTGAGTGTATGACATTTTTATTGAAGGATAATTCATTTCCGCCGGCAGTTATATTGCCATCCGGCTGTACAAGAAATGATTCATTTCAGTATGGGAAGGAAAATGATTATTTTCCAACACTGCAGTTAATGGGTGAATGCGATTCGATTCGATTACGTCGAGTTGAATTGTAAAATGAAATTCCATTTGGTTGGTGTATATGACGTTCGACGGAGGTAAAAAGATTAATTTAAAGATATAGTTGTAGGTATATTGTATCTATGAATATCTCGGTCTAGAGTGACACTATCAATAGCTTGAATGGCTTGGAATTAGGTACAAAGAGTTTACATTTTGTTGGAATAACATTAATCATCGCATGGCATCAATCGCAAGACTTAATCTCAAAAAGTAGAAGGTGTGGCATGATTTCGTTCAAGTGATGTTCATTTTATCCAATTAAAGTGGATAACATAAACGTGGAAAGGTGAATTTAAAGCAGCAAATTAACAATAAGTATACGAAACTGACAAACTGTTCATCAGCGTATTTGCATTACCACCGATTGTGGCTAGAAAGGCGGGTCAATTAAATGCAATTTAGTTGACGTTTCCTCCACTGCCATTCTCTAAATTTCTTTAATTTAAAATTCAATTGGAATTAGGAAAGCCAAGGATCGGTAGGTATTAAGTGGTTTTCTGTGTTCGAACACCAATAACAGTTCTTAAGGGGTATCCGTTTAAAAAGCTGTGTGATGTGAATTTAGAAATTTCAGAAAGAGTAGAAAAAAAATTGATTTATTTTTTTCAATCTGTATTGGATCTACTACCAGACAACATTGACGTACAGACCTTAAAAAAGTGTTAAATTGTCGGCGTTATCAAGCCCACTTCAACATCATCCTGGTGCAAAAAGATAATTCTTTGGGACTTGGCAGGTACCTTAACCCGTTGATGAATAAACTCCATATTGTAATCAACTTTGCTTTTTGTTCCAAAATTCATTTAAGTCAAAGAATTTTAGAAATCAGAGTTTACGCTCTTGAGTTATGATGACGATGGGAATTTTTTTCCTTCTTAGGTATTTAGGAAATTGTAAGGAACGTCGAAAAATCATGTTTTTGGGGTACCTTTTTTTATAATGTGCGCACGCTTAAAGGGGTTCGCACCCTTATTATGCTCGGTGCTTGGGATAGCGTGGGCGTTAAGAAAAAGGAGAAGAAAAGAGGAGATGTCTATGAGCTTGTGTTTTGAGTGCCTGTGGATCATAGTGATGTGGAAGAGCATTCCACATACGTGTTGTACGACTGAAGAACGAACGAATGAACTTAGCTGTACGTCCGAAGACGGGTTTGAGGGTAAACTGATGGGCGTTTAGAGCGCCACGAGTATTGCGGTTGAATTCAAGGAGAGGATGCATGCAGCTGGCTATTTCTCTTGAGCTACGCTGGTGGAAGAGAAACAATAAAACAGTGACAAGTAGTAAACGTTCCTGCGATGATCAAGCGAATCTATTGATTTCGCTATATTTACGTCACCGATAAGTTTTATCGCGCGGTTTTGAATTCTATCTAGGTAATGCAAGGTAGTCTTAAGCGCACCAGACCAGATATGGCAATTGTAATCAAGTTTAGGGCGAATAAAAGCCTTGTAGATAGTATCCAGATCAGATTGAGTGAAATATTTCTTGCACCCGGTTAGAAAACCTAAACATTTCGCAGCATTTTTTGCGACGGTAAATATATGTGGTCATTCCCACGAAGCTTGGCGCTAACGCACATACTGAGAATTGCGAGATTTTCAGTTTCCTCGATGGAAGTGCCATTCATTGATAATGGATTTAAGATTCGCTTAGACGACAGGTGACAGCATTGGATTTTGGAAGCGTTAAATTCTACTCGGTTGTTTTCTCCCCATTGTATTATGCTTATTGTATTATCGTGCTTAATATACGTAGTTGTTTGAGTTCCACATGAGTAGTGGAGGGACGTTCCTCAAACTTATATGAGAAAGAGCGAAAAGCGAAAGAGTGAATTGGATTAGAAGTCACAGATAAAAGATCATTAATAAAAATGAGAAAGAGTGTAGGGGACAAAACAGAGCCCTGGGGAACGCCAGTATTTATCGGATGTATTTTAGAGTTGAAACCGTCAAAAAAAACATGTATTGAGCGGTCCAGAAGATAGCTTCTAACCCAGTGAAGCAGTTTATCATCGAATCCATAAGCACGCGTTTTGGACAAAAGAGCTTGATGCCAAACTCCGTCAAATGCCTTACAAATATCGAGTGCAACAGCTTTGCTTTCTCCAAATTGATGCAAAGACTGGTTCCACTGTTCGGTGAGATATACCATCAAATCACCAGTAGAACGTTGCCCACGAAATTCATACTGCCGGTCACTATAGATTTCGTTGGTTTCAAGATATTTCGTGATCTAAAAATTTATCAGCGTTTCCATGACCTTTGAAAGAATGGTTGTAAGTGCTATGGGTCAGTACGAAGAAGGAGACGACGGCTCGCCTTTCTTTGGTATGGGCTGGACAAAGGCTGTTTTCCAACTTCTCGGGAAGAGTTCAGAAGAATAGGATAGATGGAAAAGCTTACGCAATGGTAATGCCAGCTTGGAAGAACACCTCTTCAGAACTAATGGGAAAATACCATCTGGCCCAGCGGATTTGTGAGTGTTGAGATCGTTTAAAACTCTAGCAACTGCACGAGTACGAATGAATATCTGTCCCATAGAGTGTTCAATACTCTGAGGTGCAGAAGGCGGCAATGCACAATCTGGAAGCGTGGAGCTAGCTGCGAAATGCGCAGCAAACAGATTGGCCTTGTCTGTAGAGCTGATAACTGGAATGTCATTATAAATGAGCGTTGGAATCGACGACGAGGCTGTATTTTTGATTCTTTTCACGAATGACCAAACATTTTTACTACCTTTGGGACATTGTAGTTTTTTATGCCTTAATTTTTGGTTGTAGGCGAATTTGACTATTTGAATTTATGGCTCGTTTAAAATTTGTACGGTTTTCTTTGTAAAACCGAAAACATACCCTTTCTAGAAGCTCTTTACAGCTCGAGACATACCATCCATTCTCCTTTGATTTGACAGACTTATTCGTGGAGGGGATAAAGTCTCTCATACCAATCAGGATGATGTTTGTGATTGCATCAGCTGCGGCATTCACGTTGCTATCTCGAAATAATTTTTTACCCCTAAAGAAGTTGTTAAGGCCGTCCCAATTGGCTTTCTCGTATTGCCATACTCTTTTTTGGGAGTTTTTTCTCTAACTACGTGGTTTATAAACGAGAGAAATTAGCTGACACTACACAATGGTCTGACGAGCCTAGAGGCGATAATACATTGACGGAGTATTTATCAGGACGAGAGGTAAGGAAGGTGTTTGCGGAATGATTTGCAATGTCAGGTATTCTTGTAGGCTCATTTACAAGCTGAATAAGGTGATTAAATACAGCGAATATCTAAGAGATAGTGTGATGTGACGTCAAAAAAATGTAAGTACTGGGTTTTTTTTTATTAAGAACGCCCCAATTTGTTTTTTTAATAAACATCTCTGTGTTTGCAATAACCAAAATATTTTATTTCGGGTTAAAGTACCATCGATGCCATTATCTATGAATCACAACATCGTTTAAATGTCCTTCGCGGTAATCGCCTGAACGAGTCAATTTTGTACGACTTAGTCTCTTAAATCGGGCGATATGCCGACAATTTCCTGAGATTGTCTAAAGTCTTCGGCTTATTGGCATAGACCGTGGACTTGACAAAGCCGCAAAAGAAAAAAGTCAAGAGGCGTCAAATCGTATGAAAAAGGCAGCCAATTGCCTGATCTATTTCTGGAGAGAACATAGTCACCGAACTTCGACTTCAAAAACTCGACTGTTTGGCCAGCTGTGTGGCATGTGGCGCCAAGTTAACCTCTTCAAATTTATCCAAAAAATGTGTTTGTCAGCATGGTCCGGTAGCGATCTCTATTGACTGTGAGTACGTTGCAAAGTGAATAATAAGTATGAACCATGATACCCCATGAGCATGAGCATGAAACCTGCGCCAAACAGTAATTGTTTTTTGCGTAGCAATAGCATTTCGTGAATGGCTTCGAGTGGCTGACTTGCCCAAGTGCCATTGTTGGTACGGGAATATAATTAAGTGCATTTGTTGAGACCAAACGTCCAATATTTTATACGAGTATGACGACAGAAAATTGGAGGAAAATTATCGCACCCAAACGACATCTTTGATATAAAGAAGTAAATGTAAAAAAACGTCGTTTTTCGGGTACAAACTTTTATGTATCCATCGAAACACGCCACACAGTCGCACGCACCACACACAACTCGCGACACGCGTCAAACGCGGAATACCAAAATTGGCCCCTTACATTGAGCCGCCGTGCGAAATGTAGTTAAAAAAGACCTCAAAACGAGAGTATGACGCGCCACACGCGCAACTCGACACGCGTCAAATTCAGATTTCTAAATTGTGTGGAAGGTGGTTAAAAAGGACCTCAAAGAAGTCGAAAAAATATTTTAACCCATCACACGCGACTCGCGTCATACGCGGAATATACAAAATGCTATTTTGGACTTAGACACTCACAAAAGATCAGCTTTCTAGGTCGTATGGAAGGTGGTTAAAAAGGACCTCAAAGAAGTCGAAAAAATATTTTTTAAATCCATCACACGCGTCACACACGACACGCGTCATACGCGGAATAAACAAAATACTATTTTGGACTTAGACACTCACAAAATTTCAGCTTTCTATGTAGTGTGGAAAGTGTTTAAAAGGGACCTCAAAGAAGTCGAAAAAATATTTTTTTAAATGCATCACACACGCACACGTGACACGCGTCATACGCGGAATAAACAAAATGCTTTTTTGGACTTAGACGCTCACAAAATTTCATTTCGTGTGGAAGGACCTCAAAGTAGTCGAAAATACAAAAAAAGGGGTCAAGTCAAGTTAAATAAAAGTTTTTAAAAAAATTATACTTTGCTAGCGTTGTTGACGCCTGTTATTTTCCATTAATGGCACTTATAGACGACTGGAACGGCAAACAAGGCGCATCTAACTTTACGCATAGCCGAGGACCTCTATGGGAAAAGTGGTACGTTACAATTGAAAAACCGTTTATTTTCTGCCATTAAATCAAGAGAATATGTGTATGCTTCAGTAGTGAAGCTTCCATTAAATACGATTCACACAGGGTTGCCTTTTAGTTTTGCGACAATTCCGGAATTGTAAATCATTCTTTACTTTTATTGATCTTCTGAATTAAAAAAAGAACCGAATCTTTTTTCACCAAGCGCAAGGGATTTCAGTAACTCGTTGCTATTATCACTCGCGAACAGTTAATTACATTTTTAATTGTAAAACAGACAAAACATAATGTGGCTCAGATTTTTGTTATTCACGTTAACCTTTAACTAGACTCGAAGCTCATGACTTCTGGTATATTAGGCGCCGCTCAAGCTGTGCTGTCTGCCATCACAAACACTTTAACTGCAATGCTTGTGAAAAATTTTTTATTCAAAGTTTTTTTAACTTGTTTTTCAATGAGCTTCCTCTGTCAGCATTTCACTAATAATATGTATTACTACTGGAGAAAAGAACACTGTCCTTCTTAAATAAACTGTCGTACTAGGGTAAGCACCATCTTACGATAAATTTATTATTACTCCCTTAGAGCTGTATGTATGTTCTAATGTAAAATTCTGAAAGCGAATTGAATGTAAAAGCGGAAGTTCTATAAAAAAAATACAAATTGCTTTAATAAAAACCTTAAGACAGTAATTGAAGATGTTCATATTAAATGGACATAAAATGGGAAAGTCAAATAGGCAGGGAGGGAAATTGTTGCAGTGCCATCATTCATCTAT